>CAACVS010000088.1:12225-53610 GCA_900660405.1 Pseudo-nitzschia multistriata
TTGTTGTTGTTGTTGTTGTTGTTGTTGTTGTTGTTGTTGTTGTTGTTGTTGTTGTTGTTGTTGTTGTTGTTGTTGTTGTTGTTGTTGTTGTTGCGAGCCAATGATGAGTACGAGTAATAGCACGAGTACCAAGATTGAAACGTTTAGTCACGTTTGAAAATTGCCACTCCCCCGTGTGATTTGTTAGTCGCCAAACTGAACCGACTGAACGATTCCAGTAAGCTTTTCCCTATTTTGAAATGATGTAAAAAAATGTTGAGATCAATTCATCCGATACAGCAGCAACCACATGTCTTGCACAAAATAATAATCATACAAGAGGAAAGACTCAGACGCTGCAACGTGAATCATCCTGCTACACAAGTCTCATAGTCTCCATCAACAAAACTACTGCATTGACTGACCCTTGATATTTTTTTTTTGAAGCAAGGGCGAGAACAAGACCTGTTGCAACAGGATTCAAATCTCAACTTCAATACACAACTATATTCGATCGTAATTTTAGGAAAAGACATTCGCAGCGCAATAATATAATATAGCAGTGGCCCGTGCTGGAAACCATGGCGATTTCTACTGAACTAAAAAGCGACGTCAAAATCACGGGAAAGGCTCCTTACAAGAAACGGTTGGAGGGGATCAATGCAAGCCCTGCATTATACGATTTATGGAAAAGTGCATATTCAACACACGTAACAACGAAAAAGGATTCCTCTGTTGAAGATTCGTTCCGAGCGTCTGCCACTCCCAGCACGAAAACCGAAGCAATCGATGTTCTTAGAAATGCCGGTGACCCTAGCAAGATCAAACGAAAGAAAAACAAGCCGGCAGTCGTGCCCATTCGGGTTCTTCAATCCATCAGATTGCTGTTGCCTCTGGCGGGTGAAGAATCTTCGTCGCTGGACAGCGCCCTTTCGTCGTCCGCATCGCTACAACTGGCTTTCACGCCCCCTCCCCCTGCACCAGAGCTGACCGAGGAGCGCAAGAAATACCTCGCAAGGATGGAGAAACTCCGTCTGAAGGCGGAGGAGACCAAATACACCCGGATCACCACCAACATCAAAGACCAGCGCCAGGACGACGACAAAACGGCCAAATCCATGACCTACGCAGCGTCCGTCGGGATCAATATGATTGTGGCACCCATATCCTTTGGAGCATTTATCTACTTCTTCTCTGGTGGTGTCTTCGATTACTTGTTCCCCAGGGAAGAAGGCGACGACGAGTTCGATAAAAACCCTACAGGAGTCGACATCAAGCGGGTCATCTTGGCCGTTATTTCGGGAGTGGGCATGATGATTATCGAAATGGTCCTCTTTGTGATAAGATCCCACGAGTTCGAAACGCATACAACCAAAAAGAAGAAGAAGCGGGGAGTCCAGCCGTTTGGGTCCTATTCCGCAAACAGCGCCATGACCTACACGGACGGCAACCTCGATCGAAAAATTAACAAGACAATTGATCGAGAGGATCCCGCAGTGAAGAAAAACAAGTGATGACCATCGATTGTTTGCAGTATGCGACGTGTCGAAAGAGAGCTCGAAAGTCTATCGTAAACTAACGATATTAGTCACGACTAGTTAGATAAGGTGATGAAAAAATATTATTAGAATAAAATTCTAATTGAATCCAATTTTTACGATTGATTTTGTCATTTGCTCACATCGATCGAAAGTATATGTGACCCAAATATGGATCAGTTCCTATCGATTTGGAAGTATTTCGACAACACGATTTTCTTGTCACACAGGGCTTCCTTAGATGCTCTTGCGCCTTTCTTCCGTAAATCTCAATCGCCTCTACTCCCCAGAGAATAATGCGCATCTGACAGTAGTCACCGCAGTATACATGCAGTTCACAGTAAATCATGACCTTCTTCTTTTGCTCCACCTATCGGTCGCTTTTCATGACAAAATAATTCAACCTTCAGACTAGCCCTCTGAGAGCCAGGCTAAACGCATTTCAATTATGCTCTGAATATCCGAGTATACTTGGTGGCTTAGAATGGGCAATCGTTGTTCATTGTTGTTTGGAGAGTTGGTCGTAATCGAAACTTTGACAACGAGAAAGAAGTTGTGTAGTCTCAGTGCAGATCGGCATTTTTTGGGAACAAGACCAAAATTCCTCGTTGTGATCTACTGGTAGTAATGAAAATGATGCGCTCACGTCTGAAAGATAGGGATACATTTCATTCCTTTTTGGGGTAATTTTACAATAATTTTACAATTACAATTTTTAACCAAAAACATGAAATATTTCAATATTTCAAATTTTTCATATATTTTTTATTCACGACTGACTCCTGATCTCTTCGACTAACTCGAATTCTGCTACCGTACGCACGAGTAACGTGTAAAGGTATGTGGATGCATGCCGATGCCGTCAAAGAAACAAACTTCTTCACGAGTATGAAATCATGACAATTCATGTTACGGTACAACAGATAGATGCGTACAGGTCAATATTACGAATCATTGAACGAGAAGTACAATACGTGACCCAAAAAACAACCGAAACGCCAACGGCATGATAGTACCAACTCTTCCATCGATCATCCTTGCGAGCCCCGCAATCGGACTACCCGATGCTGCTGGCCTACACTCCGGATTTCTCGCGGCTGCCTCACACGCCCAGCCCTCGTTCTCTGCCACCACCGATCTCCTCCGCAGCCAGCACGCAGGCGACCTGGGAATGGGAACAAACGCGGACCTGGATATGAATCTTTCTACCGCAATCTCTACGATTGCCCTCGTGACGGCATCCGACATGATCCCCTTTGTGCCGTGCCAGCCACTGGCAGTCTCGTTGGGTGCAGCATACGGACCAACTGCCTTTCCGGTGTGCGTGATCGGGCAGACCCTGGCGGGGGTCCTCGCCTTTTCATCCTCGCGAAAGCTCTCCGACCCGGAACGGATCCGGGGGCTCCTCGATTCCCTTGGCGACGAGGGGAACCAAAACTTCAAGGAATTCCGAGCCCTTCTTCCCGACAACAAAAACAACAAGAGGGACGCCAGCGATGCCGAATCCCTCGAAATCGATGATCGCAGCACGCCCTATTCTTCGGGGTACGACGAGCGTACCATCTTTTTGGCCCTGGTTGGATTGCGGCTGGCCCCATTTTTTCCCTTCTCGGCCGGAAACTACCTTCTGGGGGGAGCCACCAACGTGGGTTTGAGACCGTTCATTCTCGCTACCTTTCTGGGGTGCTTTGTGAGCAATTTGGCGAGCGTCGGGGTGGGAATGGGCGGAGCCGAGTTGTGGTTCCAGCAGCAGCACCAGGAACTACCATCATTCATGCGGAATGTTGCTAATTTGTTCTGATTTGGTACTGCAACAAAATCTCGATTGGAACAAGAGTGGCATAATTTTTGGAGACCGAAACGAGAGGATGATTATAGACGAGACTGCAAACACCCCTCCCTTCGTTCAGTCTTGGGTATCAATATCATTCCTTTGGAATCGTGACGTTGCTGCATGTTGAATTGTATCTTCCATTGCCCCCCCAAAAAAAATCAAATCTGTGAAAAGACACACATAGAGCAGTGCAATCTTCACAAATTTCAGTATGCAATGATTTACCCCTTGCCGCAAAGAAGGGTCAGAAGCGATGCTATATTATCACAGGTTACAACAGCAACAAGAACGGTGTATGAAACAAACGTTGTTGTATCTTTTATTGCAAGTCCAAGTATCCCAAGACTATTTTTTAGAGATACGGAGAAAGCAATCGAAGTCGTTTCCCATCAAATTATCGCATGATTGCTACCGGAGCATGCTACAAGAATGGTTCTACGTCATATACGACAATGCAGCGGCAACAAGAACATTACATGAAGGAACTGGTACATTCATATCAAGTAAAGCACCGAAATTGTATACGAGGGACGTTTCCGATGACTCGGTTTGAATTGTGGATGAGGGATATCCATTATTTTCGGATTGTTTGCAAGATTGTATTTGCGATGGAAGTGTTGCGATGGAAGTGTTACAATGGCAGTGGCAAGCGCCATTTCGAACCAAATGTTGCCCTAGGGCAGACCCATTAGATTTGCATCGCTTTCTCGAAATCCAAACCAAACCAAACAATGACATACAGGATCGCATTGCAACAATCCATCTATGTAGGTTTGACGTCAGCAATGGCTGAACAACAACTATGACGAATAGATTTTTCATTGTATGACAGATCCCATGAATTGCGTTCGTTCTCTGTATGTGCGGGTACAAACCTAAAGTACAATAGTGTTGTATGTGCATACGCTGGATATGTACCATAAAGAACATGCAAGATACCGTACGGTACGGCTTCCACAAACGGACAAGAAAATACGAGTACGTACATACGTACGTACCGCTACGTTGTGCACAGAAACAAAAATCCAAATTGCATCAACGTGAATCCAATCACATTGCACGGTACGTACTCGAACTCGTACAACACCAAGCACAACTAAGGAACACGACGACAGCACAGCACGGCAAGGCACGCCACGGACCAAGCAGGCAACACCGAATGAAGGCCCTCCCGCTCTTCCTCCTGGGCCTCGGATCGACCCCCCCCGGCCGTCCCCCCCCGGAAGCCCCCGTGGAAACCAGGCTCTCCCCCCCGAAGGGCTACGGCGTCTTTGCCACCGGGCCCATCGCCAACGGAACGGTCGTCTGCGGCTACGAGGGGGACCTCCTGACCCTTGCCGAGCAGGAGGCCCGGTACCCCGACTCCTGGCCGGACTACTGCCTCCGACTCTCGCCGGAGCTGAGCATCGACGCCGAGCGGTCGGGCCACTGGTCCCGGTTCGTCAACCACGACGAAAGGCCCAACCTGGTGGTGGAAACCAGCCTCGCCCCGGAGCCCTCCGCCCGGTTCCGGGCGATCCGGGACATTGCGGCCGGCGAGGAGCTCTGCTTCGACTACGGGCCGGTGTACTTTTACGCGAGGGGGATCACCCCGGCGCCCGGGACGGAGTCCCGGACCGTCTCGCTGGCCCCTCGGCCCGTGGACGAGGCCGCCGTGGAGGAGGAGCGGGCCTGGGCCGCCTCGGGCCTGCCGGACGCCCCGGCGACGGTCGACGAGATCGGAAGGGTCCTCTCCTCCGCGGCGGTTTCCGAAGGGGCGAAGAAGGCCGCCCTGGCGAGGGCGCTGGACTACTTTGGGGCGATCGAGTGGATCGACGAGGACGCCTTTTTCCTGGCGCTGCCGGGGCTTGCCGAGACCGAGAAAAGGCGGGTGGCGTACTCTTCCTCTGCCCCGGAGGAGCTGGCGGCGAGCCTCGAGGAAGTGGTGGAGCACTATTCCGCCGGGGACAAAGACCGGCAATAGCCGCTAGGGGAAGAGCGGAGAAACCACGACTAGGAATGGTGCCAAAGCCAATCAATCCACTACTCGCGTACCCACACCATTGCTTTTCTGAATGCTCCCTGGGAGGACTGCAAAAGACAGAAAATCCTTGCTTGCCAAGGAGCGCTAATACGTTCCGTTTATATCCGAAATGCAAAGCCGTACACCGTAAAGATATAGGAACGAAGGTTTCTGGCGTTACTCTCTCGTCGTGTCAGAACAGCACATGGTAAGGGTATACGACGGAAGTGAACGCGTTTGGGAGCTTTCTTTGGGAGAAGAGCTCATCGTCGAAATGGATCGTCACATCGTACGCACCATGATTGACAAATTCATAATACTATTCATTTCTATCGTAGCTAGTTTAAGTATTTTACTAGAAGTAATATTTCTTTGAATTTCAGTTCCTTAGTTACCTTTACCATGCGTGAGGTACTTGTAGGTATTTAAGATACGTATAATACATACCTTTCCGTACCATTTCGAAGATTTTTTGTGGAGGGTTGATGTTTGATGACGACGAAGAAAGATGAAATCAAAAAGATCGTGTACGTACGAGCAAGTACGGTACGTACCGTACAAGACGAGACGGTAGCCCTTGCCTTGTATCGTGCGCTACGTACCGTACTTTGCCGTACGAGTATTTGGTACCTACTATTGAACGGTATTCGTTGTTGGAGTCAGCGGTCAGTCAGTCAATTACTACTAATTCACTCAAACACAACCACCGAGGGCAATCCGTCGCAAGGGATCGAGGAAACCAACGAGCAAGAGACAGGAATCGCCGCCACCACCAGCAGGATCCAATCGAAGCACCACACGCATCTAGAAACACAGCCGCAAAACACAACACACCGCAACCGACAAAACCAAGCAGCACAAGAACCACCATGAAGACCACCCCCCTCCTCGCTCTGGCGGCCATTGCCGGCACGGAGCTCCGGCTTGCCCACGGATTTTCCGGGGCTTTGGTTCCGCAACGCCACCGGCTTCGGGCCGCTCCCCTGGCATTGCAATCCAGCAACGACAACGACGACGACAACGACGAAACCAACGCGGCGCCGTCCTCCCCCCGGGTCAAGTTCCGCGGGATCGATGCTTCCACCACCGGCGGCGGAAGCAGCGGCGGGGATTCCTTCGTGGGGGGCAACCCGCTGGACCGGTTCCTGGCGGTTGTGGCCTCGGACTCCTTCTCGATCGCCTCGGGGGCCATCGGGCTGCTGGCGGTGGTCGTCCACCGCTGGAACCTTGTTCTGGCGGCCTCGGACGGGTCCACGGCCGCCTCCATCGCCGCCGCCGAGGCCCTGACCTACCAGACCCGGACCGACCTGCTGGGGGTCTTTGCGGCGGGGTCGGTCCTCCTCAACGGCGTCACCAAGCTCGACGTCACCACGGCCCTGGCGGAGTCGGTGGTCCTGGAGGGGAAGGCGCTGCCTTCGCCGGAATCGGTCGGTGGCGCCAGCGGGGAACGGCCCGGGCCGGAGGTCGCCTGGGGCCTGGAATCGGTCCTGGGGGCGACCCCGGCGAGGTCGGCCGTCCTGCTGGGAAGCGACAAGGATGGGGGATGGGTCGTCCTGCACCGGGCGGGGGTGGTTCCGCCGGTTCCGGCCCCCGTCCCGGGCAAGACCCCCATCCTGGACCGGGTGGGCTCCCCCGGGAACACCCGGGAGACCTACCTCCCCACGCTGCAGGCCCTGCCGGGGAGGACCGAGCTCAACTACCTGCCCCCCAACGCGCAGATGGCGGTCATGCTCCCGATCGCGGCCGGCGGCGAAGCGCAGAGCGAAAACGAAAGCGAAAGCGAAAGCGGAAGCGGAAACAGCGTCCTGGTGCTGGGGGGGAACGCCGCCAAGAGCTTCACGCCGAGGGACATTGCCTGGAGCCGGATCGTTGCCGAGCGGATCGGGGAGAGCCTCTAGCGATCGGTTTTTCCGAGCAAGAGACGACGGTATCATGTCCGACACCGATGCATGCGACGGACGCAACCGAGAGACGAACGAAATGTGGTTCCCGGCGTGGTGATCTTGCCTGTATTGCCCTATCGGTTGGGTAGGTCGAGTTGGGTAGGTCGAGTGTGTCCGGTTTGCAGTGTGGAAAGAGTCAAGTACGCGTTGGTGGGATGGGGGAGGAGCACCGCCGACACACAAGGTGCCATCGGGGATGCCCGGGCGGCATGGCACTGCCGTACACAGCCAGCACAAAGCACCACACGCCATCTCTGCCCGATGGCGGGCGACGCGATTCGATTCGTTTCGCGAAACACCTTTCTGTTGTTCGGTGACTTTCCCAGGCCGGACCTGGAGCACACCTTGCGAGTCGGGTCGTTGGCTTGCTGCCGCGCTGGGCTTTTGTTGCGTGAAGCGCATGGTACGGGCACCACGCAATTTCTGTCGAGCGTGGTGCTTACCGGAGCTCATCGCGGTGACAACCGACGATTCCGATTCCTACACTCGCCACGAACAGCCGGCCATCCCTACAGCATAGCATAGGTATTAAAAATCATAAGAATGTCAATCAGATTTGAAATAAATTAGCTTGAGTGACAAAATGTCGACACCCATCACGGTATGCAACGGTAGCTTTTTGAAAAGCATCTGAATTCTGAATACTCTACTTGCCGAGGAATTGCCACCAAAACAGGAGGGCGGCACGGGGTATTGCTTTTAGTACTGCGAAGCAAGGAATAACGCTTCCAGTTTGAAGATGCCGACGAGAATCGATTCATTTCATCCAAAACAGAGAGTATGAGGCGACTTTTTCGAAATTCGTCTTTGGTACGGTACGTAGTTTCCGTATCTACCACAAGTACGAAACTGTTGCATTGCACGGAACTGCGTGGCGCGCCGTATCGAATCTTGCTCTGAATAATTTTGGCGCGAAAAGAAATAGAAGTATGGTGAGTACAGAGCTATGATCACCGGTTGAAAGTTTAGTACTGTGCCTGCTACGCTCCAACCGTACAGTACTACGTTCTCTCATTGCCGTACCGCTGCAGATGCGGTACAATGACACGCGACAAAGGTTTGGAAGCGGCAACAAAAGGACACGACACGACGCGACACGACACGAAACATACGGTACCAAAAGCAACTCTTGTGTTTCTCGAAAGGTTTTTGCTACGGCATTGCAACGCCCACCGTTTTTCTAAACCCCATCCAACACMAAGAAAGCAAGGAAATCGAAACAAGCGAAGGTTCGTTCAACGCAGCGCAGCGCAACGCAACGCAACGCAACCCAAAAAAGCACGACCAAAAACGCTCCAAAAAAGGACAGACACAAAACAACACAAAAGAACACACACACACACACACACACACACACACACACACATCCCATCATGCCGGGCAACCAACGGTTCGGGCGAAGCGCTACCACCGGCAACCACCGCCGGCAGCTGGCCCGGGCCTGCAAGAAATTCGGCCTGCTGGTCCAGCCGAGCGCCCTCAAGGTCCTGGCGGGGGAGCTGGAGGCCCGCGGCGGGGCCGAGTCCGCGGGGTTTCTGGAGTTCCTGGCCCTCTGCAGGGACCGGCTGGCCTCCTCGCCCCGCGGGCCTTCTTCCTCTTCCAGGCTCCTGTCCCTCTCGCTGGTCGAGGAAGTCCTCACGGAAGAGGACCAGCGGAAGGAAGGCCACCGGCAAGATGCGATCCTTCCACGGTCCGGGACCGGATCCAAGCGATCCAAGGTGGTCCTCCGGGAGGAAGGAGAGCGACCCGGGGAAGAGGAGGCACAAAGTCGGGCGCTATCGGCCACCGGAAGACGCCGCGGAAGCGCTACCAAGGCGCCGACGAGCTACCGACCTCCGTGGAAGATCGTCTCGGCCTTTGAGACCCCCCGGCTGGTCTACGATTCCCTGAGGCGCCGCTTCCGGTACGATCCGAAAGACGGCTCCTCGTCGTCGTCGTCGCTGCTGATGGGAACGGCGTCGGACCTGATGGACGCGAGGATCCAGCGGTACGAGTTGGTGAAGCAAAAGGTCGACCGGCACCGGGAGCACCACCGGGAGTCCCCGCTGACCACCATCGATCGGCTTCTGGGGACCGCTAGCGGGAAAGCCCACGCCAAAATCCACACCACCGAGCGGACCCTGCTGGGGATGCTCCGGAGCCACCAAGGGGGCCTGGAGCTCGAGGACCCCACCGGGAGCGTCCCGCTGCGCATCGACCCGACCGCGACGGCCCTGGACGACCGCGGGGTCTTTCTCGAGGGGAGCCTCGTTCTGGCCACCGGGTCCCACGAGGAATCCCCGTCGGGGACGGTCTTTTCCTGCCGATCGGTAGAGCTGCCCCCGCTCGAGCCGAGGGAGACGACGGCCCGGATTCTCCCGCCCCCGCCGGGGGGAGGGCCCTCCGGCCGAAGGGCCCACGGGCCGGAAGCGGTGGAGTCCCCGGTTCCCATCTACGCCCTGTCGAATCTCTGCCTGGACGAGGCGGGCTGCCTGGAGCGGGTGGGAGCCGTCGTGGACCGGATGGTCCGCGAAACGGGCGGAGACGGAAGCAGCAGCGGAACCGTCGGGGCCGTCCTGGTCCTCTTTGGAAACTTTGGCACCCCCGGGGGCCTCTCCACGGCCGCGGCCCTCGACGAGCTGGCCACCCTCCTGGCCGAGAAGAAGATCCCGGCCCGCCACTCGGTCCTGCTGGTCCCCGGCCCGGCCGACGTTGGATCGAACGCCTGCTGGCCACTCCCGGCCTGGGACAGGCGCGAGACCCCGTCCTCCCTCCACCCCTTCCTGGCCGGCGGCAGCAACAGCGGAAGCAGCAACAGCAACCGCGGCCACCACCCTCACTCCAACGCCAGCGGCACCGCGGCCGTCCACCTGTGCACCAACCCCTGCCGGCTGGACTTTTCCGACGGCCGGAGGGTCGTCCTGCTCCGGAAGGACCTGGTCCGGGAGTCCCTCCGGCACCGCCTGCTGGCCGACGGCCCCCGCCGCGACTCCCCGGAGCGGCCCCTGGCCTCCATGGTCCTGTACCACGCCCTGAGCCAGTCCCACCTGTCCCCCCACTCCCTCCTGGCCCCCTCCAGCGGCCCCGTCTACTGGAGGTGCGACCACTCCATGGGGCTGGTCCCCCTTCCGGACCTGGTCGTCCTGGGCCTGGACGCCGAGTACCTCGAGGAGGGGGTCCACTACGGCCGCGCCGGGTGCCGGTTTGTCGCCCCCCTCTCGAACCCCTCCCGGGGCGAGTGGCAGTGTGCGGTGGCCGTCCTGGGAAGGACGGGGGCCGGGGGCACGGACCCCTCCGCGGTCCGCGCGGGCCTCCACGTCGAGTTCGACAACGACGACGAGAGCGATGGAGAGAGCGATGGAGAGAGCGAGAGCGACGACGAGATGGAAGGCCGAGAGCGAGAAGAACCAGGCGACGAGGCCACCGCGAACAAAGAAAACGACGACGACGACGACGACGACGACTCGTCGCTGGAACCGACACAAGCAACCGACCGAGACATTTTCGAACGCTACCGTGCCCTGGGCGGGACACAGACCGACACGCAGCTCTCGCAGTCGACGCAGTTATCGGCGTACTGACCACGGTCCCGTGGGTTTTGTGCAATCCGATAGAAATCCAACAATTCAACAAAAAAAAAACGATTCAAAGTAAACCTTAAACCCAATGGAAAGAAACAATACGAAATGGAATGGGACTAAGGAAGTATTAGTATGTACTCATGGTAAACAATCCTTGCGATCGACAACCTGATCGCCGCAATGAACCGGGATGGATGGATTCCGAGCGGGCAGGTAATCAGCCCCACCAGGAGGAGGAATTGCCTCCCGTTTCGCATCCTTCAAAGCGCAGACCCCGTGGTTCTTGCTGCTTCCCTTTGCCTTGATTCGATGCGATGCGCTGCGCTGCTGCGCAATTCCATGTGCCGACAATTCAACCCGCACACTCGTTTTTTCGCTGCCATGCCCGCATCGGTTGATTGTTGCTTGCTTCTTGCTGCTTTTTCCTGCTCGCGATTCCGATGGGTGCTTCGCACAGAGACTCTTCCACTGGTTCGTTTTCTTTTGCTCCGCTTCGTTTCGTTTCGATCCACAACGATTTTAGACGGCCCGTTCTGTCCGCCCGAGAACGCTCCCACCGGGCATCCTTCCAACCATCTGCGGCCCATAAGTCTCTCGGATCGGATTGCTCTTCGGCAGCTGTCGTTTGGGTGGGGGTTCATCGGAGATCTCTTTTGGTGCGAGCAGGATTCGTTCGTTCCTTTGTTGATCGGATTCCTCGATCCTTTGGATCCATTCCATTCGCTTTCCCACCCCTGTTGTCTCCCTGCCACCGTCCCATTCCCGGCAGCGGAACCCCCCGATTCTCCAACCAAATCCGCCGATGGGCAATCTGCCAGGGAACAATCGAAGCGAGCACCTTCCGCAGATTGCGGTTGCACCGATGGTGGATCTTCGCTGGGAGGGACGGCACCGAAGAAACCGCGGAATCGGAAGCAGGTGGTCCCCGGCAGCGTACGAGTATGAGTTATCGTGGGGATGTAAAACCTTCTATGGAACAAGCCGGTGCCGCAGACGAAACGTCCGGATCCATAACGGCAGTTCCGTGCTTCCGACAGTGATATGCCTCGGGGGAGCCGCTTCGAAAGCACCCGTGCGGGCCCGTGGAGGAATCCACCAAAATTGCGTCCCTGGCCACAGGCTCTTCCCAAGATACGCACGAGGGGACACGGATTCTCTTGTTCTTCTGCCGATGGGGGAATTCGTTTGGAATTGCGCGACAAGGAACAGATGGCCCAGAACAACCACGCACTGCCAACGGCACCCCCTGGATCCGAAAATCCGGCTCCGGGAATCTTCCATTTTGTACTCGGAAGAGAAAACAATGGCCAAGATATTTTTGATTCACGGATAAGTCAGTCCCTAGTCGCGAGCGGTTCTCCCACGGAAGTTCTCTCCCGTCAACCGTATTTTCAAGAATCTGGCCGCCAGAAAGGAAGGAATTTCAATCCGACCATTTCACCGTCGTACGATCGTAACGCATCGGATGCATCTTCCGAGCGGTCCGATCCACAGCTTTCTCAAAAACAAAAACCATGTAAAATCCATACTACGTGATCGGTAGGAACATACGTGTATTCCATAGAAATGCGTTGAAAGTATGAGCCGTTGCGTGTGGCGACTTTCCCGCCACATTTTTAAAAAAAATTCTGCTTCCGTAGAACATCTGAATACTTTGGAATTATGTACAAGCCGTACGATCGTTCACGGTCCCAAGAATTTGTCATTGTGGACGCACTTAATTAATAGGATCGGAGATCCCTAAGTGGAGACTTTTTTTGAATCGATCGTATTGGCAGGCAAAACGTTCGTATGTGACACATCTGTTCAAATCAAAGAAGAACCCCCTGTCGTGGTTCATTTTGTGCCCGTCACGGGCCCGATCCTGCTTCCAATCATTTGCAATCTGGCGTTGTCCACACATCGGAACGCTAATTGCGATTTTTTTCATTCTCTCCGATGGGCCGTACTTGATCAATTTGAAAACACAGTTGGTTCCGATCAAGGCAAGCAACGCTTTGCTTTAGTACCAGATTGTACTAGTTATTTGAACTAATGTATTTATTACAATGCGCCGGTTTTTTTTTGGAGAATATTGGATCATTGTGATCGATGAGGACAGTACAAGTACCCGTACATCACGTATTTCCGCAATGGCGATTGTTTTCGTGGTTCGTAGGGACTAGTGGAGAGCGAGTACAAGTGTTACAGTAAGACCAGTCCCATTAGAACAAACAATGGCTTCGAAGTATTTAAGTTACAGTAGCTTGTAGGATGGATAGTGCTGTAGTGCTGCTAATTTTACATATTGCTATTTTTGTAGTGTCGTGCAATACAGGGCGCCTGTGTTGCTGTTGTGTAGGAAATGATCTTGTTGTATGCATATTCATTGTATGAAAAATTAAGGCCATCTCACAGACGGAAGATAGTGTTACCGTGCAAAAAAGTCTGTAAGTTGATGGCCAGTTCTTCTCATGTGTAGTCGAAGTGAGCTACCTGGCTTAATATAAACCATCGTAGTCACCCACGAAATAATCGTCCGTTTCCATAACGTCTTCATCTAGGAGGTGCTGCTGCTGCTGCTGTTGTTGTTGTTGGCATGTGCTCTGTTGCGAAGATGAGTATGATTGGAGTGTACTCTCGTTTGGCTCAGGGGGAGCCATAACGGATACGGGAGAAATTGTGCGTTGTAATCGAGAAGGCTCGGGAGCTACCGCTGTAGCTTCGGGCGTTGGAGGTGTCACACCGGCTTCGTCGAGACCTCCTTGTTCATTGGCTTGCGCGTAAATCAGAGAGAGGCGTTCTCTGCAGGCAACGATGGCGGGAGAATGAATATCGATGAACATCGTTATTGGGAACTTCACTCCAGAGGCATTCTTGCCCAGACGCTCCATCGAATTAAGAAGAGCGGCCATAGCGATCTCGGATGGTTTGTAAGAAACAAAGAAGTAATCCATGACAGAGAGTTCGATCATGAATTGTGCGAGGTCATGAAGCTCGTGCTCTTCAACCGAGAGGAAGAAGAGAAAGTGTTTTACAAATAGTTGTGCCGTTGGTGGATGTACGTGCCATCGCAAACGTTGCAAGACTTCGTACTCCATCCTTTCCATTTCCTTTAGAGTAAAGAAACCTCGGCTGAGTTGTAGGATCGTATCCATGGAAGATTTGGATCCAGGGATGAGTAGATGTTTATACTCGTTGAGTTTGATCGAGAGATATAGGCAAGTCATTGCCAACAATTGAAAAAGATTCTTATCTACGATTCCATCGTAGACTCCAAGGTATCGGTCCAAGTGGCTCATTGCAGTGCTGACTACTTCGCGGTTCAAATCAAAGTGATCGACCACTGAAAGGAAATCAACGTGGAGTGTCCAGCGGAGGAAGAGACAATCGGTTTTGATGTGAGAAGGAAAGCATTGATACGCGATTATAAGAAAAGAATTGGCTGTGTCTCAACTTCTATTGAACTTCAAGTAAAGCATGTGAAGAAAATCGTACCTTGGTAAGCCCATTCACAAATCTTTTCTCTCCAGTGCTTGTTAATTTGAGATGTGCTCGAAGAAGCAGATCCCACACTTCCGGCTCCGGTGCTGCTTGCGCAAGTTGAGGCAGTGGTTGGAACAGTTCGGTGCTGCTCAGTCTGTTGTGTTTCAGATGTTTCTCCTGCCGAAGTCAAATCCTCCCAGGATTTGCGTTTTTTCGGACTCGATGGCTCCGATGAATCAGTTGCGGAATAGGAGCATCGTTGCTCCGCCGCCGCCGCCGCTTCTAACACAGCCTCCTGTGCTCTGGCGCGACTTTGCATTCTCGAAAGGTAGTCACATGTTTGATAATAGGTGGCTTCCTGTGTAAGGAGGACCTGCAAGCGTTCACCACCATCCACCATTGTTGTTCTGTTTGTTGATGTTGTTTGATGTCAACGAGAACCGTACAATGCTCAAGCCCGAAAGATTGTGAAAGAAGGTCGTAGCAGGGATCGCGTGGGCCTAGCCAAAAATTATCCATGTAGCGAATGATCGTTTACCTTGAGAAAAAAGTGCTCGGCAGATTTACGGAATTTCGTTTTTCTTCTCGTGCAAACCGTCAATTGTATCCCCGTAAACGGACACGGATACGAACCCCCCTCTGGCAGAAAGGAGAGGAACTAGTATTGTATTCTACCTTGATTCTACAGACAAATGACTACACACAGGAATGCAAAAAATGCAGAGCGTGGAATGCGCACTTGAGAAACAAACTTCTTACCAATGAGCCCAGAACACACGCAGTGCGCTATCAAGACGCGAAAAATTTAGGACACTATGACCCAATTAGAACACAAATGATTCTGATGTTTGTGTGACATTCAATTACGTCACGGACGCTAAGTGAGTTCCAAGATTCAGTTCTTCGAATTTTTTACAATCCAAAAGTATGTGTACATTAGTGCTCATTATTTACTTACTATTTTATCGTTCATCTCATTTCTCTTACAAAACCTATTTGAATTTGAAGTTGGCATATATATGGCATCTAGTTTCGTCAGTATTCTTCCATAGAAGATGCCGTAGGCCATTGTTTTCCCGAACCCCTTCAAGCGCACCTAATGCACATTAAATCGCAACAAATTACATATAGTTCTTCTCATCTGTCTTGAGAACACCATGAGAATCATTCGACAGGATGTATACGTCAGAGAAGAACATCATCCCAGATAGAGCCCTAAAATCCGGGGATGAAAATCAAGACTTGTTATTGGTGAATTGAACTTACTCAGGAGGATAGGGTATGTTCTAATATCGTGACATTAGAAACAGACTAAGCCGGCGAAAACAATAAGTACTTTTAATCTAGAAGAACAATAATCGTTGATTTAAAGTTGGGATTGACATACCTTCTGCACGGTACGTACGACGTTCAAGGAGGATTTAATGCATTTTTTTACGAACATCACGTGATCTACTAGAAGGTCGTGAAAAATTATGATCCGTGGAACAATGCGATGGACGTGAGAGCATGATATACGCCTTCCGGAATGCTTGACTCTGATTACTACTAAATCCTAGCCGTACGAAAATAGGAACCGACGAAAGTAGTACTTAATGAAATTGTAGAAAAAGTACAATAAGTGTTTTTTTAGACGTTGGATTTCTTATTCCTACTCATCTGCATGCAAGGTACAACCTTAAATAAAGATTTCACAAAAATTTTAACGAACGTCACGTGATGCGCGGGAAGGATAAGCGATGAAAAAGTAGACCAAAGACTTTGCTTATGGGACACGGATCGCAACCGTTTTTTAAATTTTAGTGTACCTATGCCTAATTGTCATTTTCAAATGGATCACCTCGCATCCAAGTTAAGTTGTAACGGCGGGTTCGGTACCGTAGTGTATGTGTATCGTCCGAACCATTTCAATCCCGTATTGATCGATTTTAGATCCCGCTTAGATCCCGCTTAAATCCCGCCCTAAGTGATTTTAGAATAGGCTTGATAAAAATATTTGATTCCGCAGCAGCTTTGTTTCTCTACACAAGTTGAACTTTTGAACTGGTCTTCTCATTTGATTATGAACCTCCAAGAAGCCTTGACAGTCCGCAGAAAAATATCAACGCGTTTTAGAAGTCTTTCCCGTGTACTATTTTTCTCTCCTGGATTGCAGATTCTTTCAAATCCGTCATTTTTTTTGTCCGCTGCAAATTCAAACGATGGTCGAACTACAACAACAGCTAGGCGCACTGCTATGTCAGGAAATGAAATACGCGGTAAGGGATTACGTGATTGATTTATCATCGCCGTGGCATGATTCTGGCGTCTCAATGGTGTCCAACGATGAGAATACATCACCAAACGTTTCATACAACGAAGGGTATCTGCGGGGTTGCGGCAAGAGAAGAAACAGTGACTCGGTAGAGCTAAAGAAAACAAAAACCTCCACCTCGAGCTCATCGACTGACCAGCAGCGCGCAATACATTGGCGGGGAAAAATATGCGAATGGTTATACCAAGGTGAGAAGATCAGATGTTTTCGTTGCGAATGGATACGATGCCGTTATCTCTTTGCTACACCGATGTGCGCCAATCTAATGCTTTCTGTATCATTCGCTGGCCATCTGGAATCCAATTTTGCTCTCTATCTTCGTCGCAGTTGCAGACCACTTCAACTTCACGCGTGATATCGTGTACATTACTCTAAACTACATAGATCGAATTTGTACTGCCTCGCATGCCGAGGAATGGCTGCGCGACAAGAACTGTTTCCAATTGCTTGCGATGGCGGCGCTATGTTTAGCGATCAAGGTTCATGGAGAAGTAGATTCAAGTTCACCTGAGACGGAAGCTTCAATAATGACAGTGATTCTCCGCCTAGGCCGAGGTCAGTTCTCGTCGGAAGAATTGAAAATGATGGAGAAAAGCGCATTGAAACGTTTGCAGTGGCTTCTCCATCCACCGACGCCGCAGGTGTTCATTTCTTTCTTTGTCGAGTTATTTTGCGCAGGAGACAATATCGAGCTGAAGGACACGGCGATTTACCTTGTCGAGCTCTCCGTCCACGACTACTACTTTGTTCCTTTGAAACCTTCGGTGGTTGCTCTGGCCGCTCTTTCGACCGCTTCTAGTATACTGGGGCTGTCGGAGTCCTGGCTGACAGGTGTTCGGGAAGATCTGCTTCTTCGCAATGGCTATGAAGAACCGGCCAGCATTGATGCGTGCAGTGCTCGACTCGAGATACTATACGCAAGTTGTGGCACGCAAGCCAACGACGATTACGTCGATCACGCAGACGAAATCATTGGGAACCATTCGCCTAGGTCCGTGATGAACTAAAATCCATTGAAATCCCATCGATTGAATGTTCCCGCTGAGCATTCCCAGGGGTTATCCCACGCTTCTTATGATAAATTAAATCAAATACCATCAATTTTTCCAACCCCAACGTGTACTCCAAAGCGTATAGACATTGCGGGAAACCTATGGTTTCCAATCACGAATCCATCTTTCGATGTATTCCTCTTCGATTTTTCTTCCTTCGGTAACGGAATTGGGATCCGAGTCGTCGCTGTACATAAGATCGGTGTGGTGACCTCCAAACGGAATGATGAGTGCAACGACGTCGTTCTCGTTGATTTTTTGGACCTTGGCTTTGTCTTCGTCAAAGAATTCCTCGAGACGCACGCTGTCCCTGTATACGCCACCGGCACTCCAAGGATCGAGCAAACCGTTCGAGAACACAATGTTGGAATGACCCTTCGTGTTGCTTCCCCCGTAGTACGCATCGAGCCGCATCGACATCGGGTCGATGGGTTCCTTCGAATAACCGTAAATTCCGTACGGATCCGCGCACGGTTCGAAGGTCGAGTTTCGGATCATGTCTCGATAGGTTTTTACGGATCTGGGGTGGGAGGGAGGCCAAAAAAAATCGTGTCCCGTGCCCTGGGCATCCGTGATGACCAAGTTCATCTCGTCGTTGCAGCACAGCAGCCCCCAGCTTCCCTGCTCTACCATCGCTTCGTGGCAGATTCTTTCCGGGTCGACCGTTTTGGATCCAATGGCTTCGGTGAGACCGAACGGATCGCCATAGGCATCTCTGGCGTAGCCTTCCACCGGTGGCGATGGAGAAAGCAACGGCAGTTTGGTCCCGGTCCTCGTCCTCCGCATTGTCCTCGCATTGGGAGCGGCTTGCGAGATGTTGTAGCACGGGACGTCTTTCGTGATGTTGTACCAGATCGACACGGCATCGCGCACACTGGTAAGCAAACCAACGACGTCCGCGGATTCCTCAATGGCCGACGGTCCTTGCTTCTCGTACCCGTTCTCGTTGCCAACCAGGGTCACGCTGTCCCAGTCCACTTGGAGGCTGATTCCGCTGTCTCCGTAGCTGATTCGATAGTTGACGTCCTCCCTGGATCCGTGGAACCGGACCCCCCAGTCCTTGTGGAGTTCGCTGCTCTTCCAGCAGGCATCCTGTGTGGGCCACGGCGGCAGGTCGACCTTTTTGTGGAGGAGGGCAAACGGAATGTAGCTGCTGGGATACGGGAAGCTGCCCTCGGCCAGGTCGAACCAGACGCGCTGCGCCCAGCGGATCAGCGGGCCGGCATCGCTGCTCGGGAGGGGATCGCACATCGAGAAGGCCGTCTGGAGCAGCCGCTCGATGCTTCGGTCCTTTTCCTGCTGCTTGGCCAGCCACGAAAGGAGGGGCCAGGACGCGAGCAGGTTGTCCCGGCAGTGGTTTTCGCCGGCCCCCCTTTTGGGGGGTGGCAATCGGTGCTGCTGCCCCGGTGGTTGGTCTTTGGTTCTTGCGGCGGCGGCGACCGCTGCCGGAGCAACGAGGCGCCTCTCTTGTTTTTGCGTCGTGCCCTGCAGGTAAGGGCCTTTGTGCCGGTCGGGAACGGTGGCCTCCCCCCCCCGGTGGTTCGCCGTCGGGGGATAGGGCCGATCGATGCCATTGGCTAGGACACGGGCGGAAGAATCGATTTTTGAATCGGCGTTCTGGGGGAAACTGACGAGACAACCCCAACGGAACACCGCCATGGCACGGAGGGAATTTTTCCGTCATCCACCCATGAATTCAAGCGCAGAACCAGAAAGAGACGAAGAAGCAGAGCAAGAGTGAGTGTTTGGGTTCACMGGGTTTTGCGACGCCCGTTCCTCCGTTCTCCCGTCCGTTCCGGGAAGAAAGGGAAAGCTTTCGAACGCAACGAAAGAGACGATCGACTTACGCTCCGATCGGGGCACTGGCGGCAATGGCTCCTGCCACCAGGTGTGGGTATTTCATGCGCTTGACGTCACGATTGAACACAACAAATGCAAAGACAGAGACAGATACCACAAGAGATACAAAGGGAAGCATTGTGAGCGTGCAACAAGAGACACAATGGATCCAGGGGCTCGTTCCCATCGGATTCAATGGAATCGAATCGAATCGAATCGATTCGGTTCGGCAAAAACTCTCGACCTACCATCCACGCGCTCAGCATCCCCCCGTAGCTCCCCCCAAAGACGACCACGGGGGAACGGTGCCCCGGGTCGACCTCCTCCTCCAGGAGCCTGGCGTAGTCCTCGAGCGCCTGGATCGTCGAGGCGTAGCTCAGGCAGTCGGTGGTAAGGTTTGCCGGGAGGGACTCCCCCTCGTACCGGTGTTCCGCAAAGACGATCTTTGCCCCGAACCTCGGGGCCAGCTCCCACATCAGCCCGGTCTGCGAATCGATGCGATGTTCACGGAAGCAAATTGAGTTGTGAAACACAAAAGCGAGGAACCGTGAGACGGAGCAGGAAATCAAACTAGGATCGGATATAAGCATCGCATCAAGCCCAAACCAAACCAGAGCAACGCAAAATAGAACACAACGCAAAACACATCAAACCAAACCAGAATAACACAACACAACAACAAGACCATCCGAAGCCTGCCTCCGATTGTTTGTGGCAATGCACGCACCTGGTTGATGTACTGCTCCAGGGGCGATTCGTTCCCGGTGTAAAAGAAAATCGGGGCCGTTGGATCGCCCCGTTCGGTGTCGCCACCGCCGCTCCCGGTGGAAGCCTCCCGGTCCGCCAAATAGCCGTCGTAGACACAATAGCGCTCCGAGTACGACGGGGACCGGCCCCTGGGAAGAAAGTGGTTGAGGGGCTGCTCGAAGAACCGGCAGGTCATGTTCGCAACGGACATCCGCGGCGGTTTGGCAGTGCTGCTGGTGGTGGTGCTGCTAATGCTAATGCTGCCTCGGGTGGTTCCTGTTCCTGTTCCTGTTCTTTCGCCGTGCCGGGGGAGGTCCCCCTCCGCGGCCGCGGAGGCAAGGGCAGTAGCCAGACAGAGAGAGAGGCAGAACCAGAACCAGGCGCTGGTGGCACGCCGGCGGACGAGACGGCAGAAGCCCGCACCCCGCCGCCTTCGGGATGCGGGGAGCGGTGGAAGGGCAGGGACCGGTGCACCACCACCGCCATCACAGCCGCTGGTACCGGAACCGGTGGGCAAAGCCGCCATGCCGGGCTTCGAGCCGGAACGAGAGCAGAACAAGATCCGGGTGGGTATCCCTTGCCGTTTGGTTGTGTGGGTGGTACCTTGCGTTGCCTTGTGCTGTGTTGTGTTGTGTTGCGCTGCGCTGCGGTGCCTTGCGCTGCCTTACCGCGGCATTGGTTGGAGAGACTTTGCGAAGAGAGGGAATCCCGGTGTTGTGCAAGGCATGGCATGGCACGGTACGAGTAAAGTAAGGAAACGATGAACAGAACGATCGTTCGAGAGCAATCACAACAACCGCCGAAAGAACAAGATGATCGATCGTCCGTCAGAATGTGTGTACGGGTATCGTATCGTACGAGTACCTACCATACGATACGAGAACTCGTAGTTTCTACGCACTGTCAGAAAAACGTACTGTACCAGATTTAGTACGTACCGCCGACGATCAGCGAAGAATATCTCTTCCTTCGATCGGTCCACGGTTTTCGCACGGGTTCAGTACGTACCGGTACGTAGGAGTACTATCCCGAGGTACGAAGACGAGAAATTGCACGTGTGTGCAGTACAGAACGATGAGTTCCAGCCAAAGGCGTACGTACGTACCGCACCGTATATTCGGTACGTATTCTCTTTCAGCGATCCAAGTCCATTAGTGCCCCTCCGAAAAAAGAAGAGAACTTTTCTCTCCTGGCCTGCTGCCTTTGGTCTTTGTGCATGAATTGGTAACTCGTAATCGTACTCGTACCGGTACGTACTCGTGCCAGCACAAGCACGAGCAAGGGGGGGTATTTGTACTCGCACTCGCACTCGCACTCGCATCTGTTGTGCGTTCGATCCAACACAAAAGGCACCCCGGTACGGTACGTGCTTCTTGCACCCGTTGCCAACGAGCGGCACTCGCATGCGGCTGTCTCCGGGCGTCCGAGGCGTCCTTTTCGTGGCGCTGGCACTCTCCTCCGGCGGCAGGGACTCTAGCGTCTCGGGGTTTGTGCGTACGCCAACGAAAACAGCGACAATGCCAACACTTCCCGGTCGCGAGCCGCGAAAGGGGCGGCGGGCCCGCCGGTGTGCCAAAGCGGAGGGAAAAAAAAACCTCCTGGTCGTCGACCGCGGGGAAACGGTCCCCGAAGAGGAGTGGATCCGGCGGATGCTGGAGCACCTTTCCAGAGACGGACACCGCCTGGTGGCCGGCAAGCGGATCGTGCTGGTGGCGAGCTCCCGGTCGGCCCCCCCCTCGTCCCGGAAGGGTCAAAAACATTCCACTGCGTCCCTGTGGGTGTCCCGCCTCGCGTCCCGCGCCAAGAGCCTCTGCCTCGTGGTTTCCGAGCAGGAAGAAGAAGACGAAGAACAACAACAACAACAGCACGGCTTGCGAGACGGTTCCGAAAACGGCGGTTCCTCCGCCGGGGGGGCCGGTCCCTGTTCGATCCTTTGGAGGAACACGGAGGTGGTGGGATCCACCGAGCTGGAGGACCTCCTCCGAAAGGCGGGCGAAGGAGGAGACAAGGCCATCGACGCGATCGTTCTGTCGACCACCAGCGCAGAGGTCGTCCACAACGATCCCTTTGTGAACGACTTTCTCCGGCGGACCGATGCCCCGATCCACATGAGCTCGGACTGCGCGGACGGCTTTTGCTACTACTCGAGGCTCCAGGAGGGGGCAAACATTGTTCTGTGGTGATGTGACGGAAAGGCCGCGGTGCCGTGCCGGTGGCCACGGCCTCGTGCGCAGGCAGCCATGCAATGCAATGCAACGCAACGCAACGCAACGCAACGGCCCGTTTTATTCCTTCCCTCGAGCGGGCGGAAAGGCCATCCTTTACCCCTTAATGTAAGGATTAGAACACTTGTCTTGTGAGCGCGATTGGTTGGATATTGATGAAGAACTAAAGAGGTGACAGCTTGCTATGCTGGAGGTTGTGTTAATTTTTTTCTAAATTTTTTCGGTGAGCAGAGAAATCAAGAAGCCCGAAAAGGTTTTTGAAAAAAAAACACCCAGCAATGTGCACATCTATGCGAAGAGAAAAGAAAACCCTTTCCGACCGACGGTTGCGGTTCGTGGCCGGACCGAAGATCGATCCACGGCGGTCCTTTTTCTGCTTGCTTTTCGCACCGCTTGCGGGCTGGGTGTGTGCCAAGCATCGGCCGCAAAACCGCATGGCTTGGAACCTTGCCTGCCTTCTGCGGCCTTTTGCGCAGTTTCTTGGATGCGGGTGGAGAGACGGTGGTTGCACTGTACGAGTGCTACTCGCATCAACGTGTTCCCGCGGCTTGAAAGAAATCAAACTAGAGACCATCGTCATTGTACGGTGCTCGTAAGAATTTGTTGCCATGGCTTCATAGATATTGTTTCATGTTTTTTTTTTGCTTTCGACCCTGTGGGATTCCGATGACGGCAACGTACGCTGAACTAAGAATAAGAGAAAACACAATAAATAAAACGTATGTTTATAAAATTTGGTAGAGGGAGCACTAATTTGCTCTGCAAAAGCTTTACCCCGCCCAAACCATCTGTGCAAGTGCAGTAGAAGCCTAGCTAGACGCAACCATCGTCGCCCGGCCGAAAAACCCTCGTTCGAGTTGCAGTTTGTTTGTTTGTGTGTGTGCGTGTGCGTGCGTGCGTGCGTTTGGGTCTGTTGGCCTGTTTTTTAGATGTCGAGGTCGCAGCCTTCTTCGTCGCATCGATCCAGAGCGCTCTTCAGGTCGTCGATCAGGTCCTTTGCCTTTTCCAATCCGACGCTCAATCGGATCAAGCCATCCGCGAGACCCCCGGCCAATCGTTGTTCTCTCGGGATCATGCCGTGCGTCATCGATGCCGGGTGTTCGACCAGCGATTCGACTCCACCGAGTGACACGGCCAGGTTGATCACCCGCAGGTGTTCGCAGACGTTTCGCGCTCTCTGGAGGGCAATGTCGCCCTCGCCGGCCATGATAAAGGTGACCATTCCACCGTAGGTTTGGTTGAATCCATCCTCGTCGTCTTCGTCCCTTCCCGACGAATAAATTCCATCGGACATCGAGCGGTCGGGGTGGGAATCCAGTCCGGGGTAGAAGACGGATTCCACGTCGGGATGTTCTTCGAGCATTCGGGCGATCTTGATGGCGTTTTCGCCGTGTCGTTGCATTCGAACGTCCAGGGTGCGGAGCCCACGGGCCAGCAGGAAGGAATCCATGGGATTGAGGGGGACCGTGATCAGTTTTTGGACCTTGGCGCATCCGTGCAAAAATGGTTCCGAACGAGACGTGACGGATCCGGCCAAGATATCGGAGTGGCCGCCCAGATACTTGGTGGCGGAATGGATGGAGACATCGACGCCGGGGATGTCCAGGACGCGTTGGTGGTACGGAGTCGCGAACGTGCCGTCGACCATCACCCAGGGTCGCTTTCGTGCGTTGGGATCGCTGCCGGGGGTGTCCTCGGCGGCTCCGTAGTGTTCGGTTACGACTCTTCCGACGCCTTCTAGGTCGGTCAATCGCATGGTAGGGTTGGCGGGTGTTTCGGTGTATACAACCTTAGTATTTTCCCGGAAGGCCTTTTTGTAATTTTCTGGTCCATCGACACCGGATGCGTCGATGTAGGTCACCTCGATGCCCCATTCTTTGCAAAAGTTTTCGGCGAATTCATGGGTTCCACCGTAGACTGTGTAGGGGAAAATTGCGTGATCTCCTGCCCTCAAGACGGCCATGAGGGCCGATGTGATGGCGGACATTCCCGAGTTGAACAACAAGCATTTTCCAAGGGCTCCCTTGTTTGGATCGTCTACGCCTTCGAGGGCAGCGATCTGGACCGCAGCTGCCTCGTTGGTGGGGGCACCCCATCTGGAATAAACGAATCCGTCGTCGTCGGTGTAAGGTTCCTCGCGTTTTGCGTGAAGACGAGCGCCATGGGCGGCGTCGTCCAACAAGAAAGTGGACCCGAAATAAACCGGGGGTGCCAGTCCACGCTCGGCGCCGGGGTTTGGGTGATACAAGGAAGCGCATTTGGTGGCAAAGGATGTCGGCCTCTTGTGTTTCGAGAAGACTTCCTCGTCGCTCTTTCGGACTATGTCGTCATCCCCGTTGACGCTCGAATCGACGGCTTCTTCGGAAGATGTGGCGACTCGGAGAGATGCGAGACTACTCCTTCCGTTCGGCGCAATAGAGAAACAGGAAACAGTTGTCGCAGAAGAGAGAGCCAAGGCGGTTGCGGCGACAGAAAACTTCATAGTTGCAGTTGTATTAGTGTCAAGGTAGTCGTTTTCGTTGGTATGATCAGGATGCCGTTGGTTTGTTGGGAGCGGGCGATGATGGAACAAAGGACTACTCAACTCATTTATACGGTTAGGTAAACTCAGCGATACATCGTGCAAACAAGTCAGCAAGGAAGGCGTAGAACATCGCGTTGTCGTCGCATTTTCGGAGCTTCAAAAGCAACCGATGCTCGTTCCAAACTTCATGAGACACTGTGTGGTTGTCATGTGTCTTGATGAGTCGGTGTCAAAAACGCTCGTACGTCAGTTTAGTCCTGGAACGACTGGATTCAGTTTGCAAGTGAATGAATCGAATGAATCAAAATCAATCCGAAAAATCTTAAAACCACATCTGAATGTCAGGCAAAGAAACACCAGTATGATAGAAGGCTGTAAATAATGTACCAGCATTATCATTACTCTTTACTAATGTTCCTTTCCTCAATGGACTAAGGATTGAAGTACTATTCTGGATTGCTACTAGTATAATGTACTACTAACCACCAGTGAGCAGCAGCAGCAGCACCAACAACAACAACAAGACGAACAAGCACCAACAAGAAGGACAAGGAGCAAGAAGCAAGCAAGAACAACAACAAGAATCAAAAAAAGGATGAATGAGGAGAAGCAACATGAGGAGGAGGTAGACAACAAAGAACAGGAGGAGGAGGAAGAAGGAGGAGGAAAAATAAGAAGAACATCCTCCTGTCTCTACCATGAAGAATTTCTTGTTGTTGTTGAGGATGATGATGATGTTGATGATGTTGATGATGATGATGATGATGATGATGATGATGATGATCTAGTAGTAGTACCACCACCACCTGCTTAGTATTTTAGTAGGTACAATTTTGAACCCAAGAAAAAGCAGGCACTCTCCTTTTCTTATAGAAAGAACCTCCAATGATAAGTGGTGAATGGTTCTTTTTATTTCCATTTCTTGTGATAGTACTAGTGATGCTACTTTGGAAAAACAATTTGGTGTTGCTGGTGCTGGTTATTTTTGGGTTGTACGCTGAACCAGAAACTACAGGCGCAACTTATTGTAGTACTAGCTAACAGTTTCCAAAGCAAAGCTAAGCAAGGATCCTAGTAGTACTAGTACAGGGAAGGAGTTAGAGATAAAGATGACAAAGAGGTTCGTGGAGGAGAGTGGTAATTACAAAAAACATAGTAGCAGCAGCAATACTATTGGTAGTAGTAATGATAGACCAAAAATGAAACAGCAGAGTAGTACTACTAGTAGCTATAGTAGTGATCCAGCATTTAGAGCTCCTTCTTCTCTGCTTGAGGATCGTTTGGGTAAAATACCAGAGTTGTCTGACAAAGAAGAAACAGAAAAGGAAGAGGATCTAGAATACAATTAGAAATTCCTACTAGTATTGGACATTATGAGAATTCTATTTGTTTCACTAGTAGTAATATCTTATAAGCTTGCTTGGCTACGTTTTTCTGGCTGATTTAATTGTACGTTTTTAATACTCAATATACATACAGTACTATAACTAAATATGCAATAAACCCATATAACCCCCCATATCACTGAATTTGTCTTTTTACTGGGATTCAATTCATGTGCTTATCATTGTGAACAAGTGTCCATTGGGGACAAAGTTATAGCTGTTCAAGTGAGTTGACTGTCACTTAATGCCCTACATGTTTTTGTATTGTGCTTGGATTTTGGGCTATCTTTTCACCGTGTACTAATGACTACTTTGACTAAGCAATTTGCATGTGTTTGAAGCCAAAATTGTTGGTTGAGCAGGTGCACACAATTATTTGGTCGAACAAATGTGGGATTCAAAAATTCAAGTAGTACTGAGCACGTGGATTTTGTAAGTATTTCATTTAATAAGGGCCCAAAATATAAGACTATATCATACATTTGGTGGCCACGTTTATACCATAGAATAGTAGTCCAGAGTACTAGTAAAAAGAATTGAGAGTAATACTCCTTTAATGAGAATTTATTTTTGGAAAATAGATTATAGGACACTGGAGAAAAAATTGGTGACAGTAGTAAAAAAGTTGGCAAAGTAGTTTTTTTTTGGGGGGGTGCAATGCAATAGTGGCAGAATACTAGTTTTTGTTATGGGTCCTTCATGGATGGAATTATATTTGGTGGGCACAACTTGCACATATGAACTAATTTTATTGACGCCACAAAGAAAAATAAAATTGCTAGTATTGTCCGCCCATTATAGTGGTAAAGTGGGAGCACAATAGCAAAGGAATATTAGGTTGAAATCATGCACAAATTGTGGTTAAGACAAACAAGAATTATACCCTAGTAGTACTAAGAAGCAACTCTTGGACATATTTTGCAGTTAACTCATGTGTTTGGCAAGAGTAGTACTACTACAAGTAAGGAGGACCAATAGTAGTCTGTGTTGCAAATCATGTGCTTTGTCCACTTCACAATTCTCCCTTCAAAAGCATTGAAGCCACAAAGAAGAACTTCTGTAGGATCCAGCGTCTCTTGATTCAGGGATGGACTACTACTACTACTACTAGTATGATGATGGTGAAAAGAAATTAGGAATTCTTTTTCGTCTGTTCTGAAGGCAATTGGTGATCAATCAAAACTTCAACTCAAAAGAATTTGATACTAACTGATAATTGCAAGTAGTACCATATAATTTTGAATCAATCATATTTTGCTACCAACCTTTACTTCTGTTGTTGTTGTTGTTGTTGTTGTTGTTGTTGTTGTTGTGTACTTTTGTCTTTTATGTCAATAGTAGCCTACTATTGACATACAAGTCAATGCTCCTGAGGAGCATTGACTTGTTTGTAGATCTTATATTGGTACCCTCCCTTATTGTTTACACCATCTACTTTCATCAAAACACCCTGAGATATGAAAGTGGCAAAATAAGTTGCAAAAATACTACACCACATGCTACATCACAGCATGGTGGTGGATAAGAATTGTTGGAAAGCATCATTTGATACTTGTTGCAAATGGTGGAAAGAAATGATATTATGGTATTTTCTCAGCAACATCACATTTTCAATGACTCTCTTTATGGGGTACTAGTAGTACAGTACTAGTACTAGTAGTCCTCCTTAAAATTCTACAATGTATGAGTAATATTACACTCAATTGTCTACTAGTAGTAGTAGCACTAACAGAGCTAGTAGTAGTAGTAGTAGTAGTAGTAGTAGTACTAGTACTAGTACTAGTACCTGCATCATTCTTGTCAATATTGCCATTATTACTACTATCAGCTTTGATGTGCATGCTGGCTCATGCTGAAACACACCAGCACAGCAAGTGCAAAACACTAGTAGTCGCTCAATTACTACTAGCAACAACACAAGAAATCACAGAATGACAGCTAGTAGATTGCACACACCACCACAAGGAGGAGAATTTTCAAGCTTGTTGATTGCTGGTGATCATGACTGGTGTACTACCAATCTATCAATAATATATTTCTTGATTGATTCTTGCTGCTATTGGATTGTTGGTGTAAGCATCAATATTCATTCAAACTTCAAGATTCTAATCATTTTTATCTGGATGACGATGAGCTATTACACTTTGTAGTACAAGTAAGGTCACTACTTGTTGTACTACTAATACTAGTAGTACAGTGATGTTTGCCCCCAACATACCAGTACCACCACCACTACTACAGTGATATCCCTCCATCACATTCACCTATACTATTGAATTGATGCAACTGTATACTAGTAGCAGACAAAGCTTCTTAAGGAGAAGAAGATAGTAAATTTTTGGAAAGAATAATACCATGAAGTTATTTTGATCTCTCTTCACTCTGATTAATCCTACAATGCTCTTGCTTGTCATTTAAAATTTATATTTTTCTTAATAAAATTTAGAATCACAGGAATGACCCATTTAGGAAATTCCAGAAGCAGCATACTACTCAGAGTCATGCCTCTGGTGGTGTGATATCATGAATGAGGATAATCAAGAAGTTCTTCTTTCATTACTGTTGAATGTACTTTGTTTTTCAGACTTAATAGCCCCAGAATGAACTAGTACAGTGGTGGTGTTAGAAAAGAAAGATGAATAATGAGCAGGAGACAAGGTTTGGGGGGAAAGAATGGAATTTCTAGTTGAATTATATCCTTTGTACTCAAACAAAGAGAATCTCTTCAACATGACAGCAGCAATCTACCCCCTATATTTATGCATGCTGCTGCAAAAAAGGAGAAGAGACTATTGCTCACCAAGCAACAGCAGAATTCTTAGTATGGTCAGACTTTGACAAGAACCTCTGTGATTATTATATAGTATCTATTAGTTTGAGTTGCCCCCCTCTTTGTGATGCAGGATTACTACACCTATTACTAATCCTCCTGTATACTACTATTAACAACTATATTGTACACAGCAATCAATTTTGTTTTGTGATCACCATCATACTAATATTTTCATCATTTGTCTTCTTCAAAGTATTGTTGTTTCATCAAGGAGAATATTCCTTACTACTAAGCAACAACAAGCTTCTCATTGGTTCTTTGTCCTCCTCTGCTTTGGTGAGAAAAATGACTTGATGAATGATCAAACTATTACACCCTTTGACAGCTTTTAGAAAATTTGGAACTGCCCTCTTTGTCTTTGTGGTAGACTACTACCACTACTACTAATCTTCCAGTATAACAACATCTAATAATGGAGTGTCCTCCTCCTGTTGTCATGTGACTGTACTGTCAATTTGGTAGTACCATGAATCTACTGTGATTGCAATACTGTATTGTTCATTTCCTCAAGTTAGTGCCACTTTTGCTACTAATAAATGTGGCTGGTGACTGTGTTGAAAAAAAGGAGTGTGATCTTCTTGTACCATCAAAATTTGTTGTAACCAAGAATTATGCCTTTAATAACTCAGAAATTCAGAGTGGCAATTTGTAGTAAAAAAAATACATGAGATTATATCAGCAGTGCTATTAATAGTAATATCACATTTGCATGCCAAGAAACATCAACTTATGGCTCTTTTTTGAAAGAGTATTTCTTGAATACTGCTGTTAGTGTAGTCGTCGTACTAGGTTTGATCAGGATGCTGATGAAAAGAAAAAAATCTATATTGAGGAATATTGTGCTTGTTGCAATGCCATCAGAGCACCTACTACTCCTATTTGTTGCTAGGGACAGAGGGATTAGCAGTGGTATCAGTTATATTAGAAGTGAAGGTTAGATTTGAACCCCTTGAATCAACTTCACTCACTACTACTATTATACTACGAGTAAAAGAACAAGAAATAGAACCATTACCACTTTTTCTTTGCTGTGCTTCATTCTTGTGTCTTGTGAGGCAAAAATGATACATTGCCACACTAGTACGAAATAGCAAAAGAATAGAACGTCAACAGCAAAGTTTACCTGTCGAATGCAAGACAGTAGTACTAGTACTACTACTACAAGCATTACCAATATTCCCAGGACGGATTTCTAGTAACAAATCATAAACGCTGCAAACAAGAAACGCAACGAGCAAAAGAAATGGAGTTTGTGCAGGTGCAAGTAGTACTTTATGCATTATGAATGCTACTATCCACATTGAAATCCTTATCCCCCCCGGCGGCTTGATGTTGTTGATAGTGCACGTCTCATACGGTGCAAGAGGGTTTGTCGAATCAAAAATTTTGCCGCCGCTTTAGACTCTTCACTTGCTCTTTTAGGAGCAAGTATTCTTCTTTTGTGCTTGCTGCCATGCTCTTGTATTGATCCACTTCTTCTTTCAGTTTCTGATTTTGCCGTTGCAGTTCATCGTTTTGTTGTTGAAGTCTTACTCCCTGTTTTTTGAATGGCGTCCTCGTCTCGTTTTGAGCGCCCTCTAGAGTTGCCGCAAAGGACGTGGCAAAAAGTAAGGAATCCAGTTTTGTAGAGGAAGAATCGCCATCAGCACATGGTCCGTAGAGATATTCCTCTAGTGCCGATTTGACATTAAAATCTTTCCAACCGTATTCCCGTACTATAGCCCGTGCACAACGCTGAGAAAGTCCAACGACGCCCCTCCATTCCCCTGAATTTGGTCTTATCTCCTTTGCATCCAAGTCTCGGATCAGTGCCGTTATCCCAATGGCTGGTTCTGGTGCAATTTCCTTTATGACCTCCTCATCCGTGAGCTCTAGAAGCAGTGGGGCGCTCAGTTCATGGGGATTTTTTTCAAAGTATTGGCAAACGACCTCGCCGACATGGTAACCAAGCGCGTTTTCTTCTTCGGGAGTACTTTCGTGAGCGCTCTTGGCTCTCCTGATGACCCCGGACATGACGGATTGGAAGAGTTCCGGGGGAAGACCTACAATCGCTCTCGTATCCAATAGCGCAAAATTTTCGATGCACAATCTCTTGGAAGACTCGATGAGTCGGTTGTCTTCATAATGGTGGGCTTCTACAAGATACACCGGTCCCGTCCGAAGAGAAAGATCCTTTTGAATGAATGTATTTACGGCAAGAGTAAGACCTTCGCAGTCAAATACCTTTGCTAAGTGTCTTAAGGAAACCGCGTTTGGCGCACCAAAGTCTTCTCTTACGTTCAGTTTCAGCGACTTGGAGTTGCTTTCGTCGGCACCGGGGGCTGCACCGTATACAAAATCGAGAAACAGCGGGAACGACTCGGCATCCTGCTCATCCAATTGGATCCTCGTCGAGTTGCTTCCGGCCTTGTTTCCTTTCCGAAAGAGTTTCGAGAAAAAGACACTTTTCCTGGGCCCCGCGCCGAGGACGCTGCGGTGCACGTGGTAGGTTTTCGAGTCGAATTCGCTGGTTGCAACCACGATCGCCCAGTCGCAGTCGCTGTCGCAGTCGCTGTCGCAATCTCTGTCCCTGTCGCCATCGTTGCTGCTCCATCTAAGCACCCGTACTTTCTTCTTCTTCTTTTCTACGCCGTTGAAAATCTCGTCGACGCCATCGACCGACAAAAAGGGTTCCAGGGCGCCGCAAGTCACACTTCCGAACATCCTATTGCCAAAGAACCTGTTCACTTCTTGTTACTATCTCCGCTGATGGTGTTGTTCCACCGGCTTTTTGTGCTCTGTCGACTGCGCAGTATCTTTCCAGTCTTAAATGATGTGAACGACGCTTGGGCTAGGCTACTGGAAGAGGAGCATATGATACTCACACGTGCACTTGTATGGAAGGGATCAACACACCCCACTATTTTTTCATTCTCTACGTACGGTACGGTACGTACCGGTACTCTAGGCGTAAGTTAGAAGGCAAACAAAGAAGTTTTCTTCGATTCATGCATTCAGCGATTTCTTAAGTTCTTGCTTTCTATTGCAAACCGAGGATGCACGCACATCATTTAAATTGGGAAAATATTAAAAATATCACTGCTGGGTTTGGCGCGCAAAAAAAAACTCGACTCCGATATTTGGAATTGCGGGTTCCATCTCACTGAATATTTGGAACATGATTCAGATTCCACGACCTCTTTGTGGTCCCTCGGGATCCCCCCTTCCCCCAAAATAGTCTTAAAAATTCTGATCGGATTTGATCTGTTCTATGACGGAGCAGATTTGTGCTTCGTATTGAGCTACCGATACAGCGCTACAGTAAAAGGGAAGACTTCCGTTGCTCAGAAACATGCCTTGCTATTTAGCAGAGGTATTTTTCTACTTGCACTTGCAAACAAAAAAGAGTTACACCTTGTTCTCTATCTTCGTGATATAGCCTTTCACACAAAGTGATTGCATGCATTCTCTTGAACATCATGATACGCTTGTTGTGTGGACTTGTGTGGAAAATTTGGAATAGCATGAAATATCCATAATTGTGGTGGTGCGAGAGCTAAGTTTCTTCCATAGTTTAGAAGCGTTCACAAAGTCTACTACGAAAAAATTAACACGGCTACGTTGGTTCGTACCTCATACTTCTTCCGTAGCGGACGGAGTTTTTGAAAAAATGATGTACAAGAAATATTTTGGAAGAAAGTAATGTCATAGATTCTAATAGATTCAATCCCAACATTCATAAGTATTTTGCAGAATGCCTACTCATGGTCTAGAAATTATATCATCGAAAAATATTTTGTTCCAACGTTCGCGTTCTTTGCAAATTATACAACTATATGTGTTGAAGTCGAGGGTTGCTACAGCTGAATACTGCGGCGAATGGTTGAAGAAAGACCTAGGGCTGGTTTCGAGTTTCGCTGGTATTGTCTCAGGATGATAAACAAAAAGAACTCAAGGAATTTCTTTTGCTCGAAACTGCCACTAGATATGTTATGCTTTGATGCGAACTAACACAGGAGCGAATAAGGTTTCTTCGTCCACCGAGTGCATCGGGATTATGGACACCCAAAAGACTGGGACCAGTCAAGGCAACCAACCGTTCTTTTACTGGGAGAAGCATTAACCAAGGACATTAATTGGACGCAATTAATAAAACACTATTTGATCGAAGTAATATGGTGCATCTATAGTCTATGGATGTTGGGATTGCTTTAGTTCGACGCCAGTATGGCGTGTATCAGCACGTGTGTGTTTGCTCCTTTTGAAAGCGTGTAGGTACTAGTTCTCTACGCCGCTGGTGCGGGGCTTCCTATGGAGAGGCAGGGGAAGACAATGTCGAACGTAGTGTCCATTAGATCCCCCATTTTGTCAACCTGTCCGGTGACGACCAGGTACATCGTTCTTGACAACAGGCACTGAAGACACGTCTCCGAGCTGCGCTGGTTGCCCAGCTCTCGATGAATGTGCCCCAGGTTTCCCAGGAGTGCCATCCCATGGGTGATCGGAATGCTGTTGCTGGCCGTCTGTGCCATGAGTGCCTCGTGGAAGTGCTCGTAGAGGGAGAGAGCTTTTTGCAGGTATTCCGTTTGCTTTTCCGACTTCTTCCTGGACAGTTGCATCGATTTCAGGTGGTGAGATAGCGCAAGGTTGTAGAGGGCGACATAGGAGAGTTGTTGGCACACTTTGTTGTCGAGGGATGCCCGAAAGAAATTGCCCCTCACCATCATGGGATCACGAAATATTTGCGGATGGTGCTTCTGTGCGCTACAATAAGTAGTGCTCTCGTCGCTCTTGTTGTGAGACGCCAAAGCCAGATCGCTTCGGGTCCGTTGGGGGTTGGGTTGATAGTAGCTACTGTGACAACATTCGTTGCCGACGTCTGCTGTTTCCAGAATCGAAGGACTCTTGGGGGTCGAGAAAAAATCGTATTCAAGACTTGTGCCTGACGAGGGTGTGGTATCATCGCGTTGGTCGTTGTCTCTGTCTATCTCAACGCGCTCTGATTCTATACTGATCCTTGCATCACCGGACAGGACGAGTTTTATCGTTCTCAAGATTCCGACAAGGGATACGATTGCTTCGTCGTATTCTTCGTTTGCTATTTGCAGGTTGATTTGATTGATCCGTTTCGCGGGGTGAATCATGATGAAGTATTATTTTGTATTATTCAGTATCCTTGTATCGTATTCATTCGATATTTTCGACTGTGACTATCTTGCATTGGAAGAAAGATTGCTGTAATGCATTTGTGAGAATGTTGTTGAACTTTTCTAACTTGTTGAATGTTCAGTGAAGAGCGCAATTTTTATTGGTTTACGCAAGATCACGTGATAAAAAATGAATACGAAGTACGTACTGTATTAGGAAATAAGTACATAATGTGATCCCTTGTTTGCAGTACCCAAGTAGTCTCGTTTCACAAAAGAAGAACGCGAGAGGAACAAGCTTGAAGTAATCAAGAGAATACAACGCACAATACGTACTTCTTTGGGATTCTTGTGATACGATTGAAGCACCATGAGGGGTTGCATCATCGTGCAGTACCAACATATCATAAGTATTATGAATGTCGAGTACGCTAAATCTTTAGATACAGCTTAACGATCTTGGCTCCATGTTGTTCCCGTTCGAAGTCAAGAACAATAAGTGTTTTTTGGATAAAAGTGATGGAACGAAAAAGAATTTTGTTCTTTTTAAGCCTTCAAGAAATACTTGCGGCCTTTTCGATTCATCTCTTTTCGATTAAGTATCGATAAGTGATGGAACGAAAAAGAATTTTGTTTTGTTAAAGCCTTCTATAAAATAAATGCGGCCTTTTCGATTCATCACTTTTCGATTGCAATCGGAACACTTTATCAGAAAGTGAGTCAATGGGACGCAATACGGTATCATATTCGAGGGAGTTACGAGGTTGTGGTGTGATATATCCCGTGACAGCTTTTTCCCGTACTATTTCTACACAGGCCTACGTGAAGAACAGTGCGATATTTAACACCCTGGGCCCTCCGGTACCCACGCGCACATCCCCCTTTTCGAATTCCTCCCCTAGAAAAACGTGGGTTATTTTTTGGGAAAAAATACCCACGTTTTAGAAACGTGGGTTATTGTTTGGGAAAAATAACCCACGTTTCTAAAACGTGGGTATTTTAATTTGAAAAATAACCCACGAAAGAACCCAGGAACCCACAAATAACCCACGAAAGAACCCACGAATAACCCACGAATTTACAGTCATCTGGGTTGATGGAGAACCAAGGGTGTTAAGTATTTTAGTCATTAACGTTATTTAATCACTTTTTTTAATATTTGGAGAAAGGCCCAGCAGGTTTGTGGGTTTTTCGTGGGTTATTTCGTGGGTTATTCGTGGGTTATTTGTGGGTTAACCCAACCCACGTTTTAAAACATGGGTTATTTTTTGGGAATAAATACCCACGTTTTAGAAACGTGGGTTATTGTTTGGGAAAAAAAAACCACGTTTTAGAAACGTGGGTTATTGTTTGGGAAAAAAAACCCACGTTTTAGAAACGTGGGTTATTGTTTGGGAAAAAAAACCCACGAAATCATACCCCCGATATTTGATTTCAAAGGGGGGACGCGCGCGCGTTGGTTCCGGAGGGCCCTGGAGCTCAAGCTGTCACTTAGTTCCACCTGAAATCCAAAAAAAACTATTTCTGTCGAAGCAATCAGCACCACAGGCAATGTTCTTGCTTGCAKGCCCATACCGAGTGGGTGCTCGACCTCCAGCTAGAAAGGAACAGCCATCTAAAGTCAAACCACTCTAGTTAAGATTCACAATATGATTCAACTGGTTCGGAAGAAACACCAGTTCACCTTCACCGTCTTCACCATCCTCCATTCTAACTCAAGCAAATCCAAGGTTGACAAGCTTTTCACGAAGTGAATCAAAGAAGGTGTTAATCTTATTATACGTTGTCCACTGGGCACATTGTTCTTCCGTCTTTGAATTACCGGTCACAATTTTTACTTTATCGCAAACCACTTTGTACAATCGTTTGAACAGCAAATGCTGGTCTTGCAGTACCGTTGGTCCACTCTCGAGGCACACAAGTACTAGCATTTGGAGTAGTTCTGGGCGTAGAGGTTGAACGTTCATATCTGAACAGCTGAGATTCACAACAGAAGTCATTGAATTAATAAAAGCCGTTTCAATCTTTTCAGGAAGAACCGCCCTTCACCCCTTTTTAGGGGAGGTTTCTTCCAAGCCCAACCGAAGCCATCTCCGCACTGTATCTACTTTTAGATTAGCCTGATAAATCATGTTCATCTCTCTTACAATTTTCGCAATAGACGTATGCAGTTGCTTTGGAAAATTTGCTCGTTGGTGCTTTACCTTTGAAATTACCGCCATGTAGGCCGTCCTTTCAACCTCAGGAGCCTCCTGGTCATCCTTCTTTAGTCTTGCATGCGCAACTGTGAAGCTGTATCCCTTTTCAGCTTCTTCTTCTCCTTCTCCAGCATTTGTTTTTCCTTGTGAAGGTTGGGTCGCTTATTGTTGTTATTGTTTGTAATATCAGACAGGGGGGGGGGGTTCTTTCTTCTTCTTCCTCTGTGGTGATACTGGAGACCTTTGTTGGTGGCAATGGTGGGGCAACAACATACTCACATGGTGGCACCTCCTGAATTCTTTCAGAGCATCTTTGTACTCCTCTTCTTTGCAGTGTTTTGTTGCTTGCCACCTCATTTGAGAATCCTGAAAATTCCATGGCTCCTTTCACAGTGCACTGCAACCCCTGGCTCCTCATATTGAATAGGTTCATACCAGCAGCAAGAGTCCTAGGACACACGACCCCGTATCCATTTCGAACTGATCCAATGGCTGCTGTGGTGATGGTAGTGTTGCTTGTGCAGCTGCTGCTGTTGTTGTTGTTGTTATTGCTCATTTTCCAGCCAAAATACAGCAAAAACTGCTTTTTCTTTCAAAATACTCAGTCAATCGCAACGATACTTCCAGATCAAGTCTAATTTGATGTATTAAGGACATCCTGCACACTAGTTTCCTATGTTATTGAGGGGAAGATGGTGTTTTTCTTGTTACACTAGTACAGCTTTCGTTGTTGCTACTATTTTTCGTCGATATTTTGTTGTAGTCATCTGATGTTTCATGGTGGTGCTGGTTGTTGCACAAGATTGGTTAGAAACAGTTCCACCAGCACCTTCAGCAGTCTAGTATTACTTCTAGTAGGTCCCCAGCTTGTTACTGCAACGTAAAAACATAGTAATCTTCGTCACCATGTTGTTCTTGCTACTAGTATTCTTGTTGTTGCTGTGTTCTTGCTATTAATGTTGGCTGGTGGTGGTGCTGCACGACCTAGTAGATGTGGTGCAGGTGGAAAACTGAACAATTTTAAGGCCTTTTCCATTTCTAGTACTACCTATTTATTACTTGTTGTTATTCCTCCAAAAATAGTAAGAGTCATCCAAACAATGAGTTTGGAATGGCCCTTATTCTTCAAATTATTCTTCAAATTGAATAATAATTGTTCTCTGTTGGTTGTGTTGAATCAGGTTTCTTAGTAGTCGTTCGTACCATACGAGTTAGTTCGCAATAAAATTACACCTAAAATTAACGCAGGAATTTTGGCCCCTTACTACTGTAACTTCGGCAGACCAGTTCTAAGCCGCCAGAGCATCCCTAAGCATCCCAATGACCTGGATCTTTAAGTAATTGTATTAACTTGGACTGGGCGATTAGTCTGGWGGTCTTAAGTTGTTTTTTGATAGAGTTCTGGCCTATTTTCTAACCAGCAGGCGGTCTTGTAAACCGGCCAATTTTGGCCATACAGGCTGTTAATGGAGAATCGCCTCCCCCCAGGCCCTTAATCGTGTAACAATGACACACAGCACTCTTCTTAACACTATGACCGASCATATCCCCAAAGGGGATCTCATTTGAGCCGGTTCTTCACCACTTTCATTGGCCTCACAAAACACTGTTTTGATCAACTTCAAAGCAACCGATTATTAAGCAACCGACCGAAAAACCGAGGTACGTAGCCTATGTACAATTAGTACCGCGGTACTAAATCTACGTACGTATCGTACGTATGTACAATTAGTACCGCGGTACTAAATCTACGTACGTACGTACGTACGTAGGATTACTACGGCGGTACTGAATCTACGTACGACGTACGCGAAAAAGAGGATTCAATGCATTCAGCACTACGAATCCCCTTGAACTGATACTACTGTACTAATTCTTTGTTTCCTATTTATCCTATGTCTATTATGCAGTTTAAAGCAAAAATCATGGCTCCTGCTCATAGCAAAATTGCTAGTACTAAGCCTACTACCCGTTTGAGTACAAAAAAGAAGATTGATTCACGTACTACTACTAGTAGTACTACTACTAGTACTAATACTAGTAGTAGTACCTCTACCGTGATTCCACGTCTCTCACCTGATGAGGAACTCAAACGCAAGGTAGAATTAGCTGCGGATCTCATTGTTAATCCACGTGTCCTTACTGTTGCACAAGCTATGAAGGCTGTTGATTTTGAAAAATTTGAAGCTCATAAAGCCTCAATGCAAATGAGGGTCCGAAGACTTGTCATCAAAATGAGAGAAGAAGCTTCTGAAAAGGCTGCTGAAAACAAAGCTGTTGAAAACAAAGATGTTCCTTCCACTCCATCTGTTTCCAATACTTGTATTGTCAACAGTGTGACTCCCGGCACCAGCACTCCTGGTAGTAGCAAGAAAAAAGTGAAAGCAAAAGACAATGTCAAAAATGCTCACATCAGTCGTTCAAACAAAAGAATCAAGCATGAAAACATGGTCAGAGCACACATGAAAGCAACCACACTATACAAGGAGGCAAAAGATGATCCTGAAGGCAAGGGTCGTAGTGCTGCAAGTATTGTCCAGGCGGTGAATTCTGAGTTTGGAACTGAGTTGAATCACAGAACTATTCTGAGATATGTGAGGGAAGGTCGATCTGGTGTGCCACCAGCAAGGAAGGGCCCAAGGCCTGGGAATATCACTGACGATACTATGAACTTGGTTGTTGATGCATTTGAAACATTTGTTCAGATCAAACAGGCAAATGGAGATGCCTCTGCCATTGATCGTTTGCCTTTGGTTCAAAGACTGAATGCAACAATTGGTATGTTGACTTCTTCTGTTACTGGAGGGAACAGTTTTTATTATTCAGTGCTGAGTAGGACAAAGGTGAATCTGCAGGCAAAAGTTTTGAGTCCAGTGGAAGATCAAAGAGTTCGGTGGACCACAAGAACAAACCTGAAGTTATGGTTTGACAATTGGAAGAAGGACTTGGTTCAGCTTGGGTTTGCATCTGCATCTGCAGAAGGTACACATGGAATTGAGATTCCAGAAAAGCAGTTGCAAAGGATCATCAATCTAGACGAGTCATGCCTCTCATTGGATGGTGGAAATGGTAGGAGAGGAGGAAGGCCATCATCAAGTTTAGTTGATCCCAGCATACCCACTATTGGAAGGCGTGTCACCAAGTCTAGTGTAGCAATCACTTTCATTGCTGGGTCAACTGCCTATGGAGAGGCCCTTCCACCATACTTTCAATTTGGTACTAGAGCAACAAGTGATGAAAGAAAGAAGCTCAAGTTAGAAACAATTTTGCACTGCAAAAAGGTCAAAGGTGTATTTGGTTTTGATGGTCCTCAGTGCAGGTCCTTCCCAGTAACAGTTGGCATCAATGAAAAAGCTGGAATGGATGATTCAGAATTTGAGAAATACATTTTCAACAGCATCGTACCTCTTTATCCCAATGCGTCAGATGAAAAAGGAAAGCGAGTGATGATAAAAATTGATTCAGGACCTGGGCGGCTGAACATTGATATGCTTGTTAAACTCAGAGCACACGGGTTTATCCTCTACCCATGTGTACCAAATAGCACTGCTGTGAGCCAAGAAACTGATCAGTCGTATGGCCTGTTCAAAACAAAATACAGAAACAACCTCAAGAAGCTCACTGAAGATCGCCTCAAGAACAAAAAAACCATCTCATTACTCCCTTCAATAGTTGGTCTTCTGGTTTTTGGGGGCACTGATGAAATCAGTGGTGCTGGTGGGTATGTTGATAGTTTTTCTGCAGCATTTTCCAGGGAAAGAAATATTGATGCGTGGAAGAAAGTGGGTGCAGCTCCATTTACAATGGCATGCCTTGATTCAGATCAAGTTTGACAGGATGATGTGAATGACCCCAATGCCGTTTTGTACAAGGACACGCAAGAACGAAATGCATTGGCATGCAATCTGCTTGACATAAAAGGATATGATGGTCGTCACCTGAGAGCAAAACTGGAATTACGCCATCACAATGACATCGCAGTAACAGAACCAAATTCAAAAGAAAGGATTGAAGCATTGGCAAATGCAAAGACTCATGGAGAACGTTTTCTGGTTACTGGCGGGTCACACGCCACTAGTGACGATTTCTTCAAGGCTGCTGAGTTGGTTAATCGCAGAAAAGAAATTGAGACTTTGCAGAAAGAAAAGACCATGTGCAAAGAAAAGGAGAAAAGAGAACATACTGCTCTTGCAATCTTGGAGAAGGAGCCACCAATTGCACTTGAAGCCCTCAGGATGCCGCAGTTGAGATCCCTTCTACTATTTTATGGAATCAGTAGGAGTGAGCAAGGAAAGAACATAGCAGAGTTGAGAGAAAAGTACAAGAAGTTGAAGGATGCAAATATGAAACCACCACCATATTCAAAGTGGACTGATGAAAAGGAGGCAAGACTCACCTGGCTGAGGACAAGTCCAATCAATATTGAGGACACAGCCTTGGGTAGATATAGAAACCTGCAGAAGAAATCTCTTAGAGATGCTGTTAGGAACATGACAAGGGAAGAAAAGGAAGAATTCTTGAAGGACTGCAATGAGTGACCAATAAATCATATAAAACAAATCATCCTCAACCTGTTCTTGCCATTGAATGCTGTTGTAGTATATGGTTCATTGTCCATGTTTCCTCACTTGCTTTGGAAACATGAACAATAAATCATATAGTACTACAGTTACCACCACAGTTGGATTCCACCACTTTGGTCTCTTGGACATAACTTCACAACCAAAACTCGCCTGATGGTGCTGCTTAGCTGTGTCCCCCTCAATCTGATAGTGCTCTTTCCATTCGTCAACTTAGAATTAGCCAGGGAGCCCTCCTTCT
>CAACVS010000088.1:54815-80512 GCA_900660405.1 Pseudo-nitzschia multistriata
TCCCTAACCTTATCCAACAAYTCGCATGACATTATTATCAACAATATTATCAACACACTCCTGCGGRCTCGTCATTGTTACACTGTTGTTATCATTGGCTAGGCCGAATTCCTTTAGTGCTTCATCATATTGYTGTCTGTACAAGCCAAAATCCTCCTTGTTTATACCGAGTATCATATCTCGGAACCTCAGGAACACCTTTCCTTGTAGTGGTTTTGTAAAGTAGTCAGCGATCATGTCCTCCGTTGGACAGTATTCAACTCTAATCTCCTTATTCTTGATACGGTCTGTTATAAAGAAATACCGTACATGTATGTGTTTGGAACCTTTCCTACACGATAGTCGGCCATTGTTCTGTAGCAGGATTGCACTTTTATTGTCCTGGTACAGCGTGTGTACTTGGTTGTCTTCACCTGTTTGCTCTATTGCAAACTGTCGGAACCAGAGATGTTTTGGTAGCTTTTCTCCTACTGATATCATTTCTGTCTCCGTTGAGCTGATTGTATTGATTTTGCTCTTAGTCGATGAGGCGTATACTGCCCCCTTTCCCATTGTTGCATATGCTCCACCATGTCCCTTCATATCGGCATGTACTGCATGAGCCCCGTCTATATATAGGGATGTTCCTTTGCCGTTAGCTTTCAGTATAAGTGGTAGGTGTGCTGTGTTCTGCAGGTACATAAGCTGGTGTTTCAGTTTCTTGTAGTCGTTTATATCTGGATCCTTAACTCGTGTGCAGAGGAATGCTGTTGCCAGTTGTAGATCGGGTCTTCCTCTCTTTCCAAGCCATAAAGTCTGTGCTGTGAGCGAGTGGAATAGGTCCTTAGTCTTATTATCCAGTTTGGTCATTCCTGTGTAGTCTGTATTGAAAAGGTGTAGTGGTGCTGCTGTAGTTCTGACCCCTCTCATATCCTCCGGTAGCTCGTCAATCATCCTCTTTATGTAGTCGTACATTGTGATCTTTACTTCTCCTGGTGTTTCAAAGTTTATTGTCATCCCTAGATACTGGTGGACATGTCCCCTTACGATTGTCATTGGGTCTGTCTTTGCATATACTGACTCCAGCTGTTTGATTAAGCTTGTGACGACTGCCGGGTTCGCATGGCTCAGTTTCATATCATCCACATGGAATACCACTGTACATTGCTTCCGGTTGATCATCTTGATCCAACAACATGGTTCGTATGGATTCATTTCAAATCCCCAGTCCGTTAGGTGCCCAATTAGCTTTTTGTATGATAGTAGTGCCGCTGTAACTGTTCCATATATTGCTTTATCGCATCGTACATATATAGTTGGCCGTCCGCGCTCGATGTTGATGTGTTTCTGCCATCTCTTATTGTCAATCTTTGCCAACAAGAGGGCCAATGGTCCATCTAGCCGTAGTAGTATCTCTCCCTCCATGTCTGTCTGTAAAAAGTGTCCKGGTAGATCGCATGTGGCGACATCTCTTTGCTCCTTTGCATCCATTATCAGTGTAAAGAACAGGGCTTCGATTGCTATCGTTGGTGATGCTGACTCATGCTTGGGCGTCCATAGCTTTTGTGTCCTTCYGTCAGCACATGCCCTTCCTTTCACAGTAATTCCGTCTCGTTTTAATGTTAGGAACAKTAGTATTGGTAGTGCTTTCTTCTTTTCCTTGTCCGGAATATCCTTGTATTCTATTTCACTGAATACTTCTCTAGTTAGCATTTGTCGTAGCTCTTTCATTGTTGCTTTGCGGCCGTCTTCGCCAAATTTCTTAAGTCCAGCTTTAAGACTGTACTGCATCATCATCATATCGTTGATGTATGTATCCTTCTTTTCCATTTGTGCGATGTATTCTAGTGTGGCCTTGTAGTTTTCATATTCATTCTTGGTGGTTATTCTTTGTATCGTGGAATCGTTGTCGGTTTCCATTTCAGTGCTGTGAAGGTACTGGTATTCAAATTGATCCTCCATTGGTCTTCTCATTGTTCCATTGTGTCTATTTCGTGTTGAGCGACGCGGTTCCTGGTGTATGTCTTCGTCGATTTCTTCTGATTCGTTATTGGTGTCTGCCACTCCTGTGACCTCCTCTGGTCCAGTATCATCGTGATGTTCTTGCGGATCCTGCTGGTGTGGATGTATTTCATGTAGCTCATCATCCTCCTCGTGTTGGGTGTCTGCATCCGCATTGTCTTCGGTGTCTTCATGATTGTCATCTTCGATATTGGTGGTGGCATCATTCTCTTCGTCATCMGCGTCGTTTGTGTTAGTGTTAGTGTTAGTGTTTGTGGTGTTAGTGTTAGTGTTGCTGTTGCTGTTGCTGTTCACTCCTGTAATTTGTGTAGTATCGTGGAGTACAGGCAAATTAGTGTTGGTTAGAGGTTCAGCATGGTCCAGTACCGGGATTGGAGCGTGGTCCGTATCGTGGGCATAGTCCACGGTATCATCCGGGAATGGGGCGTTGGTACGATCTGTAAATAGGACTCCCTCCGGTGCATCTCGTGCCATATATTCTATGCGTGTGATGGCGTCACTGGGCATAGGGAGGATGGTGTAATCTGTTTTGGTGCGATCAAGTTCACGTCCAGTGTTTAAGCTGAAGAACAGAACTCCTCCTTGATAATTCATACTTGGTCCCATGGCTATAGCGCCGACTGAGCGTGGGCGCATGGTGTTGTCTGTTGGTTCCCGTGTTTGGGCATATGTGCCAAAYGCGATTGAGCAATGTAAGTTGTAATCAACAGACTTGCCTGTTACAACTGTATATGGTGAAAGCTCATTAGACAGCCCATCCGGATGGGGGAAAGCATTAAGATAGAAAATGACGTTCCTAACGAGTCCAAGGATGAGGCGTTTCGGTAGCTTCTTGAATGGTACCATGTGGATGTTGCATCTGCAGCGTTCCTTTATTGTCCGGTGAAGGCGTTCAATCTCTGGGACRTGTTCATCTCGTGCAACACAATTTAGGTTTATTTGCAGCGATGCAAACGGATGCTTGCATTGGTGGAATTGTCCATCAGCAAGGATAGTTGTTATACGGAAATGTCTTAGCCGGTAGAATTKGTGCAACGCTGTTATTGCATCGATGATGTGTTTGCTCTGCATGTTCGGTAGAGCTGTTGCTGCATGGTAGTGAAGGTGTCGTGACGTGGTGGTTAGGAATGGAATCTTATTGATATGCATGACGTCCATTCCCAAGGTCATGTCCTGRTAGTGTTCTTTGATATGTGCAGGGACTGGTACCACATCGGGTGTTACACTGGCCTGTTTATGCCTCGTCATCTTTCCTTTTAGGCCAGGGATACTCGGTCCGAAGATTGCTCGCATGACCCGAATATCGCGGGGTGTGATCGGACTGTTCTTTAGTTGATTATTCCTTGCAATCCTCATCATTTGCCCTTCGCTTAAATGACCTGCTGTATGTTGGAAGTCRCGAGCTATCTTTGCCCGTATCACATCTTGTTTGGAGAATTTTGCTATATTATCCTTTACAGTTTCAATCTGCAGCGACGTTTCGGTGTTAGGTTGGCTGGTTKGTTTGATTGGCCTCATGAACATGGGTGAAAAGTCTGAGTAGTACAGTCCTTTGTTCGACGGTATGAATTCTCTTGTTGATCCATCTGGCTTTTCTACATTAAATGCATCCTTGATTCGRCTGTTGTATGTTATATGATAGTCTGGCTTGTTCTTCACGCCGTGGAATGATAGCACGTTGGCAATCCCACTCCTGTGGACCCATACTGTTCCGAAGCCGGGAAGTTCACCCATCTCATCGATAATTGCTTTGCCAGAGTTGGTATATAGGTGTAATTCCTTATTAACTTGTCGAACGTTCTTAAGGAAGAGTGTGTTGAAGAACACATGCACAGTTGATTGGTTGTCCAATAATATCCAGAATGGGTTAAGTCTTCCTTCGATCTTGTTATACACTGTCTCCGTATTGGAGGTCAGGTMTTCAGTGATTATTTCCTTCAGTGGATTCAACGGTACRGCTTGTGTATTCATSTTGAATTGATATCCGTAATCATCTGTTGTTAGGGTATCGCTCCATTCTTCAATCATTTCATCCGTGATGACCATCGTTGTCCCCTTTGCGACCTCCGTAATTTGCTCAGTTACTGTGCTTTTGTTGTTATTATAGCCACCGATACCGCTTGCCTTTCTCCTCCGTGCTTCYTTTACGGTTGGTTCRCCGTTTTCCTTTGTGGTATACGGACAGTTGGGAGATATATGTCCTTTCCTATTGCAGTTGTAACATGTAACTGATGKGTTATTACTGGCATTATCGTTGCTATGTTCCTCATCGCTTCCTTTTGAGCCATCGTTGGTGGTTGATTTCGCGGTCTCCCTGTCTTGTTCCTGTTGGAAGAAGCTGTGGGCATTGGTGGTTATGACATTGTGAGACTGGGTGTTATCGTTGTTTCTTGAATAGACCTGAGGGTTRTATCGGTATTGCTCAAGTACTGTTAGAGCATCCGTTAGTGTCTTTGGATATTGATCTTGTTTTTGAGCAAAGTTGTTGCTGCATTCTTCTTTATATTTGCCGTACTTGGTACGATGTGAGTTCATCATGAACATGATTGCAATGAACCGATCTCTTGCTTTCTTCTTTACATCGGGTTGAAGGTGTTGATCCAGTTCCGCATATTTCCTTCCTTGGTACAGTGTCATTGCTACATGATTACATCTTTCTTCTGTTGCAAAGTTCACTCCGTTTTGCTCAGCTACTCTGAGCAGCATTTCAAATTCCTTGTAATAGTCGGCTACATCCACGTCGTCTCTTTGTTTAAAGTTGACCAGTCTTCGTAGTGCATAAAAGCTCTGCAATTCATAGTATTTTGTTGCATCATTGGAGCTGCATATGTGGTCTAGTATCATCTGTAGGAGTTCAATAACATTGGATGTTTCCATTGTATTGCTGTAGTTTGGTTGCGATTTGATTTTATTTTTCAGTGCCGGTTCACATTGGTCCCAMAGGATGTCGTACGCTTTGATGAGCTGGTCTTGTACCTTTACTTCCATGTCTGAGTATCTCTTATACTCCATCTTCCAGATATCTTGTAATCTCTGGGGTAGGTTCTTGTATTCATCATCAGTGTATGCCTCTGGTTCTTTGACATGCAGTATCGTGACTTTCAGTCGATGGAGGGATGTTTTCACACTTCCCCCGTATGTTCTTCCAGCGTAGTTGATGAACGCTTCACGACTTGTCATCCATTTCTTTCCCATGTTGCTTCCGATGGTGAATGTGTCGTCTTTTAGTTCTTCTGTTTTGCTTGTGTAGGGATTGATCTCACTCCTGTTATTCTTTTGGCTCGCGTTGTAGTATTTCTTCCTGTGCCTTGGCTTTCGCGGCACTGTATATTTCTTCCCCTCTTTCTCCTCTTGAGGAGGCTCGAACTTTACTTTCTTATCATCAGCGCTCATCGTGTTCCTTGCTAGTATTCTTTAATTTATGTTGTTATCTCCAGTCCATTGGACTTCCCCGACTGGGTTGAACCAACGAGTATTATCAACAGACTGGTGATCTAGTGAATTAACTAGTTCTAATCACTCCTAAGTAAATTAAAGAATATGGGATCAATCATGTCGCGTGATTTGTCGAGTTTTCTTGCTGGGTACTTTGTAGTACTATCAGGTATACAGTAATCCCTAACCTTATCCAACAATTCGCATGACATTATTATCAACAATATTATCAACACGCGGTAGGCTTTTTACGGTTAACGCATTTTATATCGAATTAACTGGTACTCCACCGAATGAGTAGATAAATAGATAAAAAACAAAAAATCATTCGTAACCGTCGATGGCACTAGATTTGAACGCACCAAAGCAAGCCAATCGCCAAGGTGCAGACAGACTTCTGGTTCCAACCGAATCATCTCCGATCGGTCTTGAAACGATTGATCCTTCGCGTCGCAATCTTGTCAAGCATTGGATTTGTTTCATTGCAGAAGAAATCTACCCATCCATTTTCTTCTTTATCTGCCCATCCATCGAAGACGAGAAGAACCGCACGGTAGAAAGTGAGCGCAGATTTGGCAAATCTTTATCGTCATCGTCGTCGTCGTCATCATCATAATCGCCGTCGCCAACCACCATCGATCGGCACGCGGACCAGCAACACATCGAATTGTAACACAGAGACAAACGCAGATCCCATCGTGTCGACAGCCGCTACGAGTAGGCACATCTCGTCACGGCACGGCTCGGCTCGGCTCATCGTTTTGCAGCATCACGACAGGCATGGCCGGTCGAAAACTCATCGACACGGCGAGGTCGCGCGCCTTTCGGACCCTCTGGATGCTCGAGGAGATCGGGATTCCCTACCAGCACGTCGCCGCCCTTCCCCAGTCCGAGCAAGCCAGGCGGTACAACCCCCTCGGAAAGATTCCCGTTCTGGTCGAGGACGACGGCTTTTCCCTCTACGAAAGTGGGGCCATCCTCTCGTACCTCGGCGACCGCTACCGGAGCAACAGCGGCGGCGGTCTGGTTCCGCGGGCCGGCACGAGGGAGCGGGCGATCTACGAGCAGACCATGTCGGTCCTGCTCACGGAACTGGACGCCCAGGGCTTGTGGATCCATCGCAAGCACGAGGTGATGGGCAAGTTCTTCACCTACGTGCCCGATGCGGTGGAGCACGCTAGAAAGTATTTCCACAAGACCAATCGGGTGCTGATCCAGCAGCTGAAAGACAACAACAACAACAGCAACAAGAACAAGAACAAGAACAACCAAAGCAACAACGACAACACAAACGGGCTCGATCGGGGCGGGGGCGAATCCTCCTCCTTTCTGCTGGGGTCGGGGTTTTCCGCGGTCGACATCGTGTACGTTCAGTGCCTCGACTGGAGCAAGGACATTGGTTGGAACGACAAGTGGAAGGACAACGACGCCCTGGCCAGCTACGTTGCCGCCTGCAAGTCTCGGGCAGCCTATGCGCGAACACTCGCGGTCGCAAAGAACGAAGGGAAGCACGACCGTAGCGGCAGCAAATTGTAGCGTGCCAGGAACCGAGCAATCAGCACCACCAACACTGCCGGATCGAGGAAAACGGGACGAGATGCGTTTTTGGCTTCGTTTTTGTTTTCGTTTTCTCTCCATCGCAATAGATGCATTTCGAGAATGGATGCCGTTGTGTCACCGATGGACACATCGCCCAAAAAAAGGAAGAGCAAAGTCAGCGAAGCGAAGCATTCCACTTTTCTTGTGTGCCGACCGTATCGGTCCATGCCATAGTCAGGAAAAGTCAAAGCGAGAAAAAATCGATTCGAATCGATTGGCGGGKTTGTGTTTGGATCACTAAGCGGGGAGTGGGCATGTGCGTAGTTGCGTACTCCCGCACACAATCCTTCTATGCAACCGCTAGAAACGCGTCCAACCGGGACAGCCAGTTTTGTGGCAAACAATCCACCGATAGTCGACCTCTTGCAGCGAACCAAGGCACGGCTAGGTATGTCTACGTGTGGCTATTCCCTATAAGGCAAGATGCGATGCGATGCTAGAGGGATAAAATAGCAATATATTCAGTATAGAAGCGATGGAGTCTCGATGCGATGATAAATGAATAAAAGAATTAATAGTAACAGCAGCAAATTATCCATCCACAACATTTTCTGTTGTGGTGTACATGTTGTTGTCGATGCTTTTTTTTGTTTATGCGAATCTCCCGATGCGTTTTATCCGTGAATTGCATCGATTGGCATGATACACGTACTAGCACTTTGGGTGTACGGACGCACGAATAGCTCATGAATGGCTGTTGGGTGGATCTCTCCAAGCCCTCTTTCGGTTGCCTTAGCATTGTAGATTCATGATCGGCATTCGTTCATTTGTGCTTTCCGAGGCGATTCGTCGCGCCACCCCATCCGGTGGATGCCTAGAATCTGAAGCAAACCCAAACCCATCCCCGACTGTTCACACAGCACTCGTATGTGAAACGGAGCGGACTCGTGGTTCTTTTGGAGCGTATGGTATGTTATCGCATCGTGTCGCATCATCCTGTGTTGCGTTGTGTTGCGTTGCACGGCTCTTTTTCCCGCTGCGGTCTCACGCTTCGGCCGGGTCGGGCCCCCGGCTCGGAGGGACGAGCCCGCAGTCCCTGGCAATCTCCCGGCACACCAGGCGTTCCTGCCACGCTAGGACCGGCGGCGGGCCCTCGGCTCCGTCGCCGCCGTCCTTGCACCGATCGCTGAGGTCCCCGCAGACGACGGCCGAGACCCCGGCACCCACGCGCTCGAGCTCGCCCGCCGCCCTTGCCACCACCGGATCGGCCCTGGTGCGCAGGATCCGCCAGGCCGCCCCGGAGGTCTTCGCGAGGAAGGGAGCCGGCGACCGGAGCACCGACAAGAGCGTGGACCCGGGCCGCGAATCGCCGCCTTCGCAGAGCCCCCGGTAGTCCGCGCCTTCCTCGAATCCGGCTTCGGTGCCGCCGTCGGTCCCCTCTGCGCCCCCCCTCTTGCGGCAGGCCCTCCCGAGGTGCAGGTCCCAGGGGAATTTCGGCGAAAGGGTGCAGGCGCAGTAGGGCTCGCACCGGAGGTACCTCCAGTCCCACCGGCAGCCCGGTTCCTCTGGGGGAACGATCCGCGAGATGCGCTCTGGCGCAACCCGCGTCAAAAAGTCCTTGGCCGTCTCGCCGAAAAGATCCAGGTAGGTCTTGTGGTATTGATGCTCGCTGTTCGACATGTGGTTGTGGTTGCTGCTGCCGTTGGCTTCGGGAGACGACGAGGCATTGACCACACCTGATTCTCCCTCGTCTGGTTCTTCTTGGCTTGTTTTTTTTCTCCAGCTACCAATACCACCGCGCACGGTGGTTGTGTTCATGCTTGCAAAAAGGCAGCACAAAAGGGCGACGAGTCGAAGGCTCGTTCTCCTCGGCCTCGACCGGCGCGGCGTCGGTGCCGAACCCAGCATGCCGTACGGTTTGGTATTCGCTTGTGTTTGGATTGGGTTGCTCGCGTTCTGTTTGAGAATGAATGAAAGGCTCTCTCCTCTGTTCAGTGGTGTTCCGCTGCAAATCTGCACCTTGATAGGAACAGAAATGATACCGTATTGTCTATTGTCCATAACCAAGTGTTGAAGCAATTTGACACAACTGTATTGTTATTGCGTACGTACTACTTCGTACTAGTTTTTGAATTTGACGATGCGAAACAAGACTTCATCTTCTAAATGGGTTAAATGGTTATTATTATATTATAGTATGGTATGTACCATATTATACGTAGTATAAGTATCCTATGTTCCCATTTCCCATCAGGTTGTTCGGCAAAGATCGATCGATCGATCGATCGATGTGTCAACAGAATTATGTCAATCTTGAGCGTAAAAATAACTTGTCGAATTCCTTATTCCTACCTTTCGTGACCACAAACTCGACGTGTCGTGTCATTTGAGTTCTCATTCCGAAGAAACAAATAACGTCGAAATTGTTGATACTCCAACCGTTGTAAAGTAGGTTAGTGCGTACGGGTCCTTTTCCAATCCAAGTCATGATTGTAAAAACATTTTAAAAGTTCTTCTTTGTCTTCCGGATCACGTTATGAGTAACGCACTACTCGTAGAAAACCACGGATGACACGGAATTCGAAAAGACGAAACGAATGGAAAATCTCAATCGAATTATCGATCGGTCGATCGGAAACAAGCGCACGCATTCTGTTCCGTCTTCGAATTTTGATTTCAATGGCAAAAAAATAATGGAGGTGATACGGCAATACAGTATGTTATGATACTCCTAGAAGTGCCAAAAACAATTGCACAAGGAACATAGGCGAAGGCGGCATGCAACACAAACAGAACGCAACGCAACAAAACGCTAAAGAGGCATGGTGAAATTCGGCGGACACGTTGAAGCTATCCGAGAGGGTGATCTGGTGGACGCCCGGCTGTACATTATACCCTACAACGAAATCAAATCCCTTGTGTATGAAGACAAGGGAAGCAACATTTCCAAGTCACCAAAACACGCTGGAAGCATGAAGACAAATCCAGCATCGGCGATGAATCTTGCCGTTGGCAATCGTGGCGAAGGCGAGAAAAAGCAGGCGGATAGCGGCGACGAAGTCACCGAAGACGAGGAGCAGTTTTTCATGCGCGTGTGGAAAGTGGCGCTGAGCGACGCCGAAGAAGACTTTCGCGGTGCACGCGAAGAGATATGGCAGACGATCTTTGCCGGAATCACCGAGCGCGAGGCCGACGAACCCGAGATGGAAAACGATCCCCCGGTCCGGGGGGCCCACCCCGGGAACGCCATCAAACTCTACGTCGATCGACTCGGAGAAACCGAGGCGCAGGAACTCCTGGTGCGAATGAAAGAAGTGTACCGCGCGGCGTCGATCAATTCGGAGGGCCTGCGAAAACTTGTCAAGAAGTCCGACAAGCACCGAAAAGACCGGAACGGCCTCAGCAGCAAGCTGCTTCCCCTGCTCTATACCTCGTCGCTGTACACCGGGCAGAACATGATGCAGGACGCGATCGGCCTGCTCAGAGACCTCATTTGTGGAAGGGATAGCGATTCGAACACCAACGGCCGTGTTTACGCCAGTGACGATTCGCTGATCGGTGCCTACAACGACGGCCACTTCAGCAAGCTGGTGAAGCGCAACAGCGAAACCCGCCACCAGGAAGCAATCGACATCCGGAAGATGGAATTCGATTGGCTCAAGAGCCTGGTTCGATCAATCCCACCCAACGACCTCCTTCCAAAGCTAGTGGCCCACCGCGGTTTCCACCACACCAAGGACCGCAACGACAAGCGCCCGGTCGAGAATTCCCTGAGCGCCTACGAAATGGCCTGGACCTGCGGGATCGAGCTCTGCGAGTGCGACATTGCCCTAACCAAGGACGAAAAACTCATCCTCGCACACGACGAGAACTTTGAGCGGCTCTCACTCGACGCCCTGCACGCTAATTCGAAGCGCAAGGTCGGAGACTTGACCTTCAAGGAACTCATTTCTATGCCCCTGTCCAACGGAGTCCGTCCCCCCCTCCTGATCGATGTCCTGCGATCCGCCTCGGCCATTTCGGAACGGTCGAAACTCGTCATCGAGATCAAGCCCGGGAACGAATCTTCTGCCTTTGCCCTTGCCCGGTTGCTGACTCGCCACCCGGATCTGCGGTCCAATGTGGCAATGATCATGAGCTTCGATGCCGCCACAATGCACCAGCTAAGAGCGGAACTCGACCGGGTGGTCTTGCCCGATTCGAGGGGGGAGCTCGCGGCGGACAGAATCCCCCTCGGTGGAGCACCACTGCAAAACTCAAATACCCACCGGAGGGTGACCTCGTACGACCACTTTGGTACGCTGAGTTCAGGCTGGCTGGCCGGGATGGGGATGGGAGCGGGGAGCAGCCCCGTCCCTCTGTCGAGCCAAACCAGGCGCCGAGATGGATCGATCGATCTCTCTTCGATCGGCCTCTCCATAAGTCAGACCAATCTAGCGGCATCGCCATCTTCCCAATCCGTGACCAGATTGGGGAAGGGATTCCCATCGGGCTCTGGCCAGTTGAATGGTGCCACCGGGGAGCCGTTGGCGACTTCTGGTTCCTGGGAGAAGCAAGCGGTCGACCACTACGGGAATTCCTTTTCAATGCCGAAGCTTATGCTGCTGACGGTGGCCGATCCACCGAGTATTCCTTGCGAGCTCCAGGTTCAGTACAACGAGCTGCACCGTGTGGATAGCTGGCTCCGACACGAGGACGGGTTCCTCGACGGCGTCTATCTCCAGTACGAGCCAGGAATGTTGACTCCGGAGGGGGCTGCATGCCTGCGGGAGCTGAGCCAACGATTCCTGGTTGGGATCTGGGGATACGCGGAAAGAGACCCCGACGATTTCGAGACGTTTGAGGTGCGTGCGATGCCGACCGTAGGCTATGGGCCGTTCGCCAGCGCTCTGTTGCGTTGCGTTGCGTTGCCCCCCATCAACCCCCCCGGCTCTGTGTTGTTTGGTTCTCTTTTCTGCGCCTCTTTCGCTGCGCAATCGGGGATTATTTTTGGCAGAACAACCAATTGTGTATACGTTTTTATATTTGTAATCGCATTTGTACTCAAAATCCAGCTTTTCTCCATTTCTGCCCTTTTTTCGTTCTTCGGCCTATGCCACATTATTTGCCCTTCTTTCGTGGTCCCAGTGGCTGGTAAAGGAAGGAAACTGCTCGTTTGTGAATAGTGATCTTCCGAAGCATTTTCGAAAGGAGCTCTTGATTCAAAAGGAGCGGTTGCCACCGAGGTATTCGCATACGAAGTAAGCACAAAATGAATCGTTGATGGAAACATTCAAGCAAAACGAAAGGAATAACGCGATCTCTAGCTCGGGGAGGGAGGCATTTCATCTTGCATTACATTTTGAGACTCCGTATACAAGTTTCTGGAAAAAATACGATACATCACAGCAGGAAAGGGAGCAAAACATACCAGTCACTTGTGAATTGCCTCAAACCCCAAGCGAAATAATCGAGGAATGACTGTACCTCGAAGTACGAATTAAGCTGAAGGAAAAAGTAAACTAAAGAATCTTAAATCCTACCAATTTCTATTACATAGCTTGAACGCACTCTACTTCTTGATTTTAAAACCTTTGTCACTACTCCTTTAAGTTGTATTTTCACCATGACGGCAATGCCTTGTCCACAACCGAAAGAACCTTCAAGCAAAAGAAGGCCAATGATAGTTATCCTTCCCTTTCTTTTGTTGAAGGTCCACCATCAATTCCCATGGTCATTACAGCTCAACTCTCTTCCTCGTTGATTCCTACACGGCAGAAACAGCCATACGTAAGCCAAGGTGGTTGCTGCATCTCCACAACCAAGCGTCTGTTGGCTATTCTGGATCGATGGGCATCATGAGCTCTATCTAGTTAGCATCGAATATACATGTTCGAACTACATTGATAGACAAAAAATCATATTTGTGCAAATCTGTGCTGCACTTCATTCAGAGAACCTTTCTCCTCTGTTATCCGCCAGTACGTCAAAGATATTTATTCTAGTAAACAACTAGAAACAAACTAACAAACACGAGGAGTAACTGGGTAGGAGACTTCAGAGCTACTAGTAAAGTACCAGCAGAAACACTACTCTTTCCTCTCTACACAGTGCGACCCAGAACGTTAAAAATTCCAAGCTTTTTTGATGACATAAAACTAAATTAGTGGGGGTATCTTTAACACAAAACGCTTTGAAACTACAACGGAAACAATAGCCCGAAGCCCACCCTCGACAACCTCATTTGCAACAGGAAGCATTTTGAAAACGCGACGGAAACAATAGTCCACAGACCACACCGAACAACAACACGTGGATAGGCAACAAACGGTTTTTGCAAGACCAAGGTCCTAGGGGCAGGACGTCGCAGAGCCGCCCTGGAGGGGCAGCGCAAATGGCTGAAAGCCGGTCGGGAGGTTCTGGCACTCGGTGAGGCCGGAGGTGACGACTTGCGAGGAGTGGTGGCTGGTAATGACCGCGGCATTCTGGCTCTCGCCACCCCTGGCGAAGCTGAAGGTCTTGTCGACGCAGGCCTTGGTTCCATTGTCGGCGTGGAAGCAAATCTGTCCGACGGCGAGGGGGCTGTCGCAGTAGTACCCGTCAACCAGGAACTCGAAGTCCGAGACTGTGGCAGAGGAATAGCCGAAGTCCGTTCCGAAGCCCTTCTCGCGAAACATCGCCCCTTGGTTGTTTCCTTCCGGAAAGAAGCGCTGACCGACCTCAACGAGGCAATCCGTTCCCACAAAGTACGACAGGGCGGCGTTGTAATCGTTGCGGAAGGTGTAAGGCTCGGAAGTAAGGGTCTGTGGGCACAGAGAGGATCAGGCACGGGCAGTGGGTGTGAGGAATGGTACGCAGCGACAGAACAAACGAACCGACACAGCCCGCAGCGGGCGAATTCTCGCTTACCGGCTTGAAGAGAACGAGGCCGAGGTTGTATCCATACGCAACATCGAGAGCTCCGGTTGCCGCAGTGTAGGCAGCCTGGCACCCGCCTGGTGAATTTCTGGCCCTTTGAACGGCGGGGACCGCTCCAGCAAACGCATTGATGGTGGCCATTGCATCGGCCGCTGTAATGCAAGACTTGGGACTCGTCTTGGTTCCTTTGCTTTTTCTGCCTTCGGCTAGGCCAAGCCCGAGGGAGAAGAGGATAGCAGCTTGACGGAAGTTCATGGTGGACTTTTAGCAATAATGTTGATGCGATTTTATGTCTGGAAACAAAAGGGATAGTGAGCTATAGCTACAACACGTGCACTACGGTACCGTGCGAAAGCAAAAAAGTATCTAGGGAGAATTATGCACTTCAATGTTGGATACGAGATACAGCGCGATACAATACGCCACGGTACTATGAGATGCCTTCTCTGCGTTGGCCAAAATTGTTTCTCAGAGACAAATTCGAGAACTTTGGCCTAATGAAAATAAGCTCTTAATTTTGTTCTGTATCTTCCCTTTCCGTCTGGTCGACGACAGAGAACAATTCTCATACCTTTCTTGATAGGTATGAGTAGGCTAGCTCGTACTTACAGTACGTACTGAAGGACAATGTTCGGAAACGAATCTGGTGTACCGTACATGATATTTCTTACGTTCTTTCTAGATAAATTAACCGGAATTGTTTGGTATTATTGGGTGAATACACGGATTGGATAAGAGAAGGTTGATAAGCTATTACTGTTTGACAATTTCAAAAAGAAATCTATGACATCATTGATATTTCATGTGATTTATAGAAACCATACGAACGAAAAAAAGGTGAAAATATATAGCATTTGGTAGGCTAAAAAAAGGCTTAAAAATCGGATTTCTTAGGAACATTCTACAGAAAGGTAAAATTTACTTCTAGAGACGAAGTTCCTCGTCGAACCGACGAGGAAATCTTCTACCATCCAACCAACCAACCTCTTTTAAAAACAAAACCTGTACGGTACTGTTTAGCTTGCGAGCGTGTCAAGGATGAAAGTCATTTTATGGTTTTTATCAATTCGGTTTGATTCTTCTCCCATCCTTACTGTTACAGCAAAGTACCGTACCGTAGGGTAGATCGCACCGTAAGGAGACCATTACGTAAGTGACAGTAGTAGAAATACGTACCTAGCAGCAGTAGGAGTTTTGAAATATTTTTTCGGCCACACGATTTCGATGTCTTTTAGGGGAGGTTTTCCCCCGACCATTTATTGATCCATACGGCACGCATCGGATTCATACGATTACCAAAAATTGAGAGCGACATACTGATGCACTCTTTCTCACAGCCAAGGAATAAATAGCACAACACCAAACGCTTGTTCAACGCTAACAATCAGACGGTGTCGTGCAACAACACCCAACACAACACAGCCCGCTACAACCCGTGGATCTCTCCCACCAAAAAAGATTCCTTTGGTTCGATGGCGGGTCCCGTTTCCGAGGAAAGCCACGCGGGAAGAAAGAGGAAACTAGAGGCGGCCGGGCCGGGGGCTGGAGGTTCTCTGCACACGGGTGGTGGCAGCGGCATGGATTCGTCGTCGTTTTCTTCTTTGCCGGCCGCGGGGACGGGAGCGACGGCCGTGGGAGCGAAGGAAGCGCCGGGGGAAGGGTCCTTCCCCTCGCCGGAAACCACCGTTTCGATATCCTACGTCGAGTTCTATTCGGGGGTCGGTGGCTGGACGATGGCGCTGGAAGAAGGCCTCGGTCGGCTGCGGGAAAGGTTGTCGGGAGAAGGGCACGGCTCTCCGAAGGACCAAAACAATGGCCAGGGCCGCCCCGTGCGCTACGAGCTCAATCGGCTCGCGGCACTCGATCACTCCGACCTGTGCACAAGGGTCTTTTCCCACAACTTTTTGGACCGGAAGAGCGAGGAGCAGCAAACCCAGCAGCAGCAGCAGCAGCAGCAGCAACAGCAGCATCCGCAGCACCACCAAAAGCCACAGCCATCCGGTCCAAAAGCCCTCTCCATTGAGCGCATGAGCATCAAGCAGCTGGAGGAATGGTCGGCCGATGTCTGGGTCATGTCGCCGCCGTGCCAGCCCCACACAAGGCAACACAACGGCGGCAGCGAGAGCTGCAACGACGCGAAGGACCTGGACGATCCCCGTTCCAGGAGCTTCTTGAAGATTTGCGAGTGGCTGGAGGGACCTCCCCCTTCCGGCACTGGTCGCCGCCGCCGCCTCCGCGACGAGTCCCTCCCGTCTCTGATCCTCCTGGAGAACGTCGTGGGGTTCGAGTCCTCGGGGAGTTTTCGGCGGTGGAGGTCGGCCCTGGGGGCGAGGGGGTACCGTTCGGCCCACTTCCACCTGACGCCGACCCAGGTCCGGCTCCCGAACGACCGGCCGAGGTACTACTGCGTCGCCATCCGGTCGACCGCGGGGGGATCCCCGCTTGCCTCCCGGTCTCTGGGGTCCTACTTTGGGGAAGAGCCGGGCCCGGACGAGGAAACGCCAGAGCCTCTCCCACGCCCGCGCATCTGCAAGTCCATCCCCGAGCTCGGGGTGGTTCCCGAAACAACCGAAGACAGCGCAAAAGCGCAAGAGGAGATGCCCCCGATCGCCTCGTTCCTGGACGACAAGGCCAGCGACAATGGCTCGCTACGGGTGCCGGCATCCGTCCTGGAGAGCAAGTCGGCGTGGTGCTTCGACATTGTGTCCCCCCGCGACCGGCGGAGCTCGTGCTTTACGCATTCCTACGGGAGGTTCGTCCGGGGAACGGGGAGCGTCCTGTACGAGGACAATGGTGACAACGAAAGCGATTCCGCAGGGGGCCGGGCAGCCTTCCGACTCCTCCCGCCGGACCAGAGGGAATACTCCGACGACTGGAGGGAGGGCCTGGATCCGACGAGGCTGCGGTACTTCTCGGGGAAGGAACTAGCCCGCCTCTTTGGCTTTTCCGACACCTTTTCCTTCCCCCCGGACACCACCCACAAGCAGCAGTGGAAGCTGATGGGAAATTCCCTCAGTGTGGGGGTGGCCTCCAGGCTCGTCGAGCTGGGACTCCTGCTGGCCTACGGCGGTCCCGACCCGCCAGGGGACGGGCCTCCGTGAGGACTAGCTATTCTACGGTTCTACAAATATAGGATCTGTTTACCAACCGAGATTTCACAATGTATCTAAAAATTAAAAATAGAAGCAATCGATTTCCTGTTTCGTGGTTCCCATTTTTTTGTGGTTGCGGCTGCTTCTTGCCAGGTTGCGCAGCAGTAAAAACTAAAGGTATGCATTGGATTTGGTTTTGGTTAACTCGTGGATTTGGCGCCTGTAATGTATTGCGTACAAGTTTGAGTCGGTGGTGTGTCGGCGAGGCGGGGATCCGACAGAGACATCCATTGGATCGCACCAGAGAAAATGGATCTTCGTCCCTTCTCCGCGGCACGGACGAATATTGGTAGGAATCGAGCGCGTCGGGACTTGCCGATTGTGGGAACATCAGGCCCGGTGCTGGGGTGAGCCATCAATGTCGTCTGTCTGTGCGATAGTCAGGTCGGTCAGATCCGGGGAAAGATTCACAGCAACTGTGGTTTGGATACGTGTCCAGCAATGCTTTCCGGACTTTTTATGTTAGGCCCCGCAGCGTCGTGGTGAGGTGGGGCAGGATCTCTGGATCAGAAAGGAGTTCCATGCAGGACATGGGCCCGTGCCTCTTGTACCGATCCAGAAAGGCCCGGACGGCCCGGTTATTCCGGCCGCCCTCGGTGAGCTCGTCCATCTTGCCGACGGTCTCGGGGCAGAGGATCCCGTGGGCCAGGCCCCGCCTCCTGCCGCCGGCTCCCTTGCCGCGAAGCAGAGCCCGGTCTTCTTCGTCCAGTGCCGGCCCGGCCATGTGGATGCGAGTGGTGCCCGGTTCGGAGGAAATGGACGGTGGGGTGGCCTGGTCGCTGTCCGGGGGGATCAGGTACCCCAAATCCATCCGTCTGTCTCTCGAATCGGCTTTGGGTCTAGGAGAAAACGACGAATAGTCTTGCAAAAAGGCGGAGGAGATCGATGGCAGCGCCGCGAGGAACCACAGCCAGGAATACCCCACCGAAAATTTATTTCGTGCGGGTGTTGTGTTGCCCTGAAAACTCTGGGGTCGTGGCTTCATGATCCTTTGAGTACGGGTGCAAAGCTCAGCTGGGAAGCAAGGCGACGGAACAAATAGGGGCCGAAGCTAAGCAAAGCTCGTGCAAGGTACCTTAGGTAGGCTGAGGTGACGGTCGTCTAAATTCTCTTGTGAGTGGTTCTCTGAAAGAAACAAACGGAGAACCTTGCTCCATTTGAGGTTAATCTTGCCCAAACAAAGCCTTTTGCTTGAAAAGAATGAAACGAGATCGAATGGAATTGGAAACCGGAATGGACACTAATCTGTACCGTGATTATTGTATAGCGCCGATGTTGGTTTCCTACTGGACTTTCAACTGTAATCGATAATTCTTTCTACTCTCTCGAGGGATGGCAGATAGAAGTGCGGTATTGCGATATAGTGCTTGCGAGATACTGTATGCGATGGATTATTGTTTTATGAACGAATCTAGAAGAAGCTTTGAATTGAGATTCGTTCTCCTTTGTTTTCGTACGGAACCTACGGCAAAACATTCGTATTTTTTCTGGTTGCACAATGCTTTGATGGGGTGTGACTTAAAACTAGAATCCTCACACATGGTAAGATCAATCTTGCGCACATGATTTTCGTTATTTTGACGTGTACTATCCCGGTCTTACGGGTAGCACTGCAAGCACAACACAACTTTTAGAAGAACCGTGCGTATCAATCCACATCAATCCAGTAGTGCATTCACTTCGAAAATCAAAACATCAACTCAATCATCATTCGAGAGAACAACTGCCGTCACGATTTTTGAATTTTTGGCTTTGATTGGGCGAATCCGGTTTTTGGGTGCTTGCCAAGTGTTCCTTCTGTTCTCTGGATGGTCCATTCAAACAATACGACTAGGTTTTACAAATAATGCTCTGTACTTCGTAGGGGTCATGAACGACTCGTGAATTAGACTCGGAGTCACGACTAATGAATCAATTTTTGAAATTGGATTGGAATTGGAGGTATCGTACCGTATGTGAAGTACAAAGTGCCTTGATACATGCATTTCCGCCCTAAGAGCAACATCTCTTTTCTCTTCAGGGCCCAAACTTTTTTGCACCACCCACCATAGGTAGCCCGCAACACCGCATCTCCGACGAATTACCATACGTATCTCTTCACATAGCATTCGCGTACAAGCGAGCTTGCACTTGCTAGAGATGAAAGCTTCCGAAGCCCTCGGGCTCTGCAAACTAGCCGACTCCGGGGTGGCATCCGTCACATCGCAAGCCCGGGTCGCAAATCTCTGGGCGGGGATGGGATCGATCATACGCCTCGAGTGTTCCGGTGGCTCACAGAAGTCGATCATAGCGAAGCGAATTCGTTGTCCCTGCGATCCGTCGTCCATCGGTGATCAACGCAAGGCTGCCTCGTATCGCGTGGAAGCCTCTTTCTACGCGAGCAAATACTGCCGGGAGCTCTCGGAGGAGGGCATCTGCTGCGAGGGATTGCACACCGAAGACGACGGGAAGGGATCGATCACGATCCTAATGAGGCCCCTCCCGAACGAGACCCTGTCGTACATGGAAGGGAAAGTGGCCGAGGCCGCGGTCAGGTCGGTGGCCAAGCTCCACGCCTATTTCTGGGGAAGCGAAAGAGCTCGCGAAGCGGTGGAGGAGACGGGACTGGCCGAGCAGGGAACCTACTGGTACCTGGACACACGGCCCGACGAATACGACCGCATGGACGGCAACCGTGGGCTCTCCGCGAGGCTCAAGCGCGCCGCACATGGCATCGATGCCGCCCTCAAGGAGCACGAGTACCAGACGATCTGCCACGGAGATCTCAAGGCGTGCAACATGTCGCTGAGCCGAAACCCCGACTTTGTGACGCTCGTGGATTTCCAGTACCTCGGAAAGGCCTGCCCGGCGAAGGACCTCGCCTACCTCTTTGTTTGTGGCATAGACGTGGACGACGACTTTGAGGCGCGACGGGAAGACGAACTCCTTAGGTTGTACATCGAGGAATTGGCTGCAAACGGCGTGGGCGACGACGCCGATGCCCCGCTTCCAACGATGGAAAAATTGAAAGAAGCACTGTACGTCAGTGCGAGGTGTTGTGCTCGGTTTCGGAAGCTCGAACCGATTCCTTTTTCCTAACAGTGCTGCAACTTGCTTAATTCGTTGGTCTGGCCACCATGTTCTCTCATTTTTGTTTCGTTTTTGTATCTTTTTGGTTTGCTTCGAAACAAATATGCAAACAGAGACTTGTCCTATTGTGATTTGTATCGTTGGATGCTCGGCTGGGGAGTTTGGGGAAATGGATTTTTGGAGGGACGAGTAGAAGCTTGTATGAACAATTATGGCAGCATGTATAACTAGTTTGATGCCAGGTAGTAACTGTTTGCCTTCTCTCGAAGGTATCATAAATAAAGGGTTTATCCTTGAATCGTTTCTTATTTCTTCAGCCGCGGCATGACACATTCCGTTTGTACTCATTATAGCAATCAACCTCCCCGTGCATCTATTTGTGATATTCACTTCAAGTGGGTATCTTATTTCTATTGTGGTGCTGTTGTCGGTAAAGTCACTTCTATTCTTTCACTATGTTTCAATTATCTTGGTTCTGTGCGAGATTTGGTATTCTGAGAACCATGGGTGAAATTAGAAGCTTCAAATATCTATGCATCACATTTGGATGTCTTTCTATCCTTCCTGCTGTTGTCGCGGTATGCTGTCGCAGCAATCCATGGGCCAGCTCGGACGCCCGATCACGAGTTGCCTTGGTTTGGTTGCGTCAATGTCCATTGCAGCTCTCATTGCCCTTCTTCGTTTCTCTCTCCTCGGCGATGCAAATGGTCTGTTCTCTTTCCTCTTTTTTCGGTCATCCTCGACCATTTCCACATCCGATTCGGCATGCTCTTCCATAGCAAGCTTGTACCGTTCGGTCTTCTCGAGTCTCCGCAGCATATGCCTGGCTATTATCAAACCACTGGACCTACATAGAAAATCATTGAACTTGATGCATTCGCCGGCTTGTATACAGGCCGGGCACCCGCCCGTGTAGCCAGCATCGTCCACACACGAAGGGCAGGATTCTAGCAAATCGATCGCCGCTTCAACCAAGCCGTTTGGTCGAAAGATGGATTTCCACAGCTGCGCCGTGATCCCGGATCCCCCCGCTCTGCTGTCAAAAATCACGACGCGGGTTGGGCTATAAAACGAGTGATCGCACTGAACGTCGTTGAGGACGCACGGCACAAAACGCGGAGCCACGTTGCAAAGGGCATGGGATAGGGCGTGAACGCCGTAGCCAAAGGATTGCGGAGTCATCAGCTTTCCCAGACCGGTGGCGTCGCAGTCGATCCAAAACGCGTAGGTGTCGTATTCCATATCCGGCAAGGACAGCTCCGCGCGAGACAACTCGTCGCGGGTCACGAGGGAAATTTTTTTGTAGCCGTGCACGTTGCGCTTGACGGTGATGGTACCGCACCCAGCAAATGATCCGGATGACGGATCGAAATCGTCCGCGAATATGGTGCTGGGATCCGGCGTTTGATCGGATTCTTTTGTTGTTGTCACTTTGTCCATCAGATCGACGCGTTCCGTCTGCTTGACAACCGTAATCTTCAAGTTGCTCAGAGGCCTGGTGCAATATCGATGGGCGCTTGGCTTCGCGTATGCACCAAGGGTTACAGTGCTTCGAAATCCTACACCAAAAGCCGGAGGTCTGGTCATGGAAACGATCTTGTATCGACGACCCCTGTGTGTTATGATAGCTCCAGGAAAGGCGTGATAGAAGACCCTGCTGTATGGAATATTATCCTGGGGAGTTCAACGAAAGTGAGAAACAAAAAAGAGACAACGACCGATTTGACGAGGGAACAACAAATACTGTGCCACGCATTCAACATACCATGATGGCACCCTCGTGGTGATTGCCATCCATCCGATTGCCTTGCATGGGATGAGAGAGATCAACAATGTCGTAATTGACCGTTTCGATCGACCGAATGGAAACGTCCCTCCACGGATTCTTTATGGAAGGATGGGTCTTGAACACCGCAATGAAAATTCCACCAAACACGGCTACTTTTTCCATCGAAAACGATCCCTTCGACGTCGAGTTTTCCAAAGCTTCGAGATAGACTTCCTTGGATCCAAATAGCTCTTCGTCGCTAAGGAGGCCATCTGCCTGTTTTTCTTCTACGGTCAGGATCGCACTTGCATTGAACCGTCCAGTGAGCGGAAACTCTTTCCCGGCACTGTAAGAAAAAGACAAAGCAGAAACAAGGAAAAATACAACGGAATGATGTGTGAGAGACAAACATAAATCCTTCTTAGCAAGGCCGGGAAGAAACCGTTTTGAGGCAGCCACAAAAACGCATCGATGACCACGCACCACACCAGGTGTCCCTGCACCAGGCCGGGATAGACCGGCATCGAGAGGGGGGCCGACAGGCCCCCCGACAGGAGGCTGGTGGGGTGCCGCCACAGGTGCTGGTCGATGGGGCTGTTGAAGCACACGCAGATGGCGAGGGAGGGCTCCCTGCTCGCCTCGGCACCCCGGCCGGCACGCCCGGCCTGCTGCATGAGGCTCGCGTGGCTCGAGGGAAAACCGCAGTGGAGGGTGAGGCCGACCCCCCCGATGTCGACCCCGAGCTCCAGCGCCGAGGTCCCCACCACTCCCAGAAGCTGGTTGCAAAAGAGCTTCTCCTCGATCTCCCTCCGCTTCGACTTGGAATAGCCACCGCGGTAGGAATCCACCTTGGAAACGAGGTCCGCCGTTTCCGGGGACTGCTTCAGGGCTTTCAGGCACCGCTCGTAGACCCATTCCACGAGGCACCGGGTCTTGCAAAAGGCGATGCAACGGACGCCCTTCGCGACGGCCCTGGCCAGGAGCAGAGCGGTTTCGTCGGCGGAGTGCCGGCGGCGGACCTCCCTGCGGCGCGGGGGGTTCTTTGCCTCTCCACCCGGTTGCAAAGGCAGGGATCGAGGACCCGGAACGGAAGCATCGTTTGGGACGTTCGACGCCGGCGTTTTCTGCCTTTCCCCGCCGGTTTTCTGCCGGTCCGGCCTGGATTTCTTTTTCTCGGGCCAGGCCACGTATCCGAGGGATTTCCCGTGCTCGTCCAGGAGCGGTGGGTTCCAAACGAAAAAATGCTTGGCGGCCCGCGGGGAAAAATCTTCCGTCAGAACGGTGACCGGCTTCGACGGCGGAATGGGGCACAGCAACCGGAAATGGTGCTCGGGATGCGCCAGGGTGGCCGAGCAGGCCAGAAAGACGAGCGGCGAGAACGACAGAGATTCCGGCGCTTGTTGGTGGTCGTTGTTGTCACTATCGTTGAAGGTATCAATGCCGCTGTCGCTGTTGTCGGTGCTGTTGTCCGTGTGGCTGGGAGGGTTTTCGCCCAAGACCGATTCGTCGTCCTGGCACCCCCCCCCGGTGTTGGTCCGGTCCGCCGTTCCCGCGGCGACGCAGTGGATGCGGTACAGCCGCGCCAGGATCATGGCCACGTGGGCCCCAAAGACGCCCTCGTAGACGTGGGCCTCGTCGAGGACGACGTACCGGAGGTTCGAGAGCATGGCCCCGTAGCCGGGCTGGGTCTCCCACGACGGGAGGACCGAGGCGTGGAGGGTGTCGGGGTTGGTAAAGATCACGTTGCAGGTCTCGGCGATCAGCGAGCGCTCGGAGCGGGGGGTGTCCCCGTCCAGGGCCGCCGCGGTGACGTGCTCGGCCAGGGAGGGGTGGTCCTCCAGGAGGGCCCGGAGCTTGACCAGCTGGTCCTGGGCCAGCGCCTTGGTGGGGAAGAGCACCAGGGAGGTTTGCCGGGTCGAGATGGCCGCCTGCAGGACGGGGACGAGAAAGCAGAGGGACTTGCCGGATCCCGTCCCGGTGCACACCAGCGTGTGCTTGTCGGCCAGGGCCGAGGCGATGGCGAGGGCCTGGTGCCTGTACAATCGCCGCGAGCGTTGCCGCTTCCTCTGGGGATGGGCTTCCGCGTCGGCACCATCGTCGTTCCCGCCGTTCCCCGCCAACCGGAAGGCCTCTCGCAGGCGCGGATGCACCAATGCCTTGCGCACAGCACCTTTCTCGCCGTCGCTGTCGTTGTGGCAGCACTCGTCCTGGTAGACCGCGGACCGGGCGGGCTGCGTCTTGGCGTAGGACAGCTGTTTCGGGAGGATCGAGGAAGGAACGGGGGTAGGTCCAAAGAGCGACGAATCCGCGGCGGAGGGCGCGCAACCGGCACCGCCGGCACGGATTCCCCGGTTTCCGCCCTTGGATTTTGCGGTGCCGGTGCCTGGCCCGGGCTCCCCGGAAGGCCGCAGTCCAAGGAGATCGCAGAGGGCCCGCCGCGCCTCCCTCTCGTCGTCGTCCAGCGGGGGTCCTTCGTTCCCCGCTGCCGTTCGGCCGTTCGCTTCGCTGGTGGCGGAACATCCCGAAATCCCTGTGGTTTGGTTCCCGGTGGCGGACTGGGACGCGGCGGCGTTTCGAGAAAGTCCCGGGTCGTCGAGGCTTTCCCCGTCGCTGCAGTTGTTTGGGGCATCGCAGGCCGCCGAGGATGCATCCGCGTTCGAACTGCCATTGGCGTTTTTATGCTCGTCGGCGCTGACACTCGATCTCGTCGGTTCGTTCCCGGAGGGTGGTTTGGTTTTGGTTTTGGTTTTGGGTTTGGTTTGTGTTTTCCGGTTCCGTTCTTCCTCCCTGAGACATCGCCTGAGGGCCGCCATGCGTCGTTTGGCGGCCGTTTTGGTGCTTCCGCAGAGCTTGCGATTGGCGTCTCCCGAGGGGAAGCCGATCAAAAAGGATGCGGAATCCTTTTGGTCCGGGTCCGCTTCCGCCTTGCTAGGGGACGGCGTTTGTTCCCAGTGTTCTTTCAGAACATCGTTGTGGTTGCATCCATTGCTGCCACCATTTCTGCCAAGGACTCCGCCGGCCTCGGCCCGCAGGATTCCGTGACCGACGAGGCGCACAAGGTCTTCGAAGGGGACCCTCCCCGAAAGTCCCGGGATCGTGGCCCTCAGGGCCTCCAGGGGTACCAGGGTCTGGCCCGTGGCGTGGGTCAGGAACCGCAGGACCGGATCGAGGAGGGAGAGGGACCTGACGACGCCCTCCGGATCAGGCCCGGTATCGGGAGAGGCATCGCTGGGCATTTTGCGGGGAGTGCTCTTGGGTTGCTGGCGGTGGTTAGTGGTGGCGTGGGTCCCCTCTTTTCCTCCCGCGCGTTTCTTTTTCTCTTCTTCCAGCTAGAACACGAGACGGCACTGCTTTGGCACCTCTGTCCGATCCCGTCCCTCCATGGGCCTCGAGCTGCGGTATTTGTCGACCGGCGGGTCTCTGGATGCCAGAAAACGAAGCGAAATCCCCTTCAGATGTTCTTTCTGTTGCCAAGGTCGATCGAGTGGGCTCGGATGATTCTCTCTTGCGTTCTCCGAGATCCACAATACGTTTGTTGCGTTTGTTGGGTTGTGACGGAATGAAATTTTAGCTTGAATGTGAAGCCGGAGTTGAGATGCTGGCCATCGCAGATTTTCCGCGAATGTATGTTTAGTACTGTATAGAAGGTATAATAGTATATAATAGTAATACAGTAGATCAGTAATTGTACCGGTACAATAATCAAGTGGAATGCGAGTTGCGCAGACCGCTAGTAAATATGTTCATACCTAGACAGGTATGTTCATACCCACATGAGTACGTTCATACCTATACAGGTATGTTCATACCCATATGTGTACGTTCATACCTAGACA
>CAACVS010000088.1:80722-96880 GCA_900660405.1 Pseudo-nitzschia multistriata
GTTCATACCCAGACAGATATGTTCATACCCATATGAGTACGTTCATACCCAGACAGATATGTTCATACCCATATGCGTACGTTCATACCCAGACGATGCGCCGCATCGGACATCGGACATCGTACTTGTACGTACTACTCGTAGTCCACTGCATACGACGCATGCCATGCGGCCACGACTCAGTCGATAGAATCGATAGAACAAGAGGAGGAAAAATTACAGCGAGAGCCGCCAACACACCCAAGCCAAGCTACGGTACAAGTACTCGTACCGGCATGTAAAATGTACCGGCACTTCGAAGTATGTTAATCATACGGAAACTGGTACCAGGTACCGTACGCTCGAGCTGCAGCTGTAATGATCAAACAGGAACGGAACTATTGTAGATTGCACAATCCCAACCCGAAACCACAGAAAAGCCGTCCGTAGCCCACCATCCTGCTTCTGCCGACCGTTTGTCACAGCACGGCTCTGAAACCACTAGGAGCCACCAGACCACAACGCAGCAAACCACAACACAACGCAACAAACCGCAAGACCAGCCCGATCTTGCTTGCCCCGCAAAAACCACAACAACCACTAGCACAAGCACTAGCACCACCGCGAACGCACACCACCGTCATGCTGCTCGTCGACATCGGCCAGCTCCCCTCCCTCAAGAAGGGCATGTCCAGCGAGGAAGAGGCCTCGAAGCGGCGCAAGACCTGCCGGTTCATCGAGGAGGCCGGCCGGAGGCTGAAGCTCCCCCGGGTGGCCATCTCCACCGCCGAGGTCTTCTTCCACCGGTTCTACGCCCGGCACGCCTTCCAGGAGCACGACCGCTTCGAGGTGGCCGTGGCGGCCCTGGTGCTGGCGGCCAAGACCGAGGAGGCCCCCAAGAAGCTCAACACGGTCCTGCAGGTCTGCCACGGCCTCAAGACGAAGGGCCAACAGATGGGCCGCCTGTCGGCCAGGCCCGGGGACGCCGGAAACAGCGGCGTCGGCGAGCCCTCGGACCCTCCCCCCCTCGACACCAAGGGGGAGGAGTTCCTCAAGCTCAAGGAACGGGTCCTCCTGCTGGAGCGGATCATCCTCCACACGATCGGCTTTGAGCTCTCCATCGACCACCCGTACCGGTTCTTTGTCGAGCAGATCAAGAAACTCCTCCAGGGCCGCAAGCTAAGGTACGCCAAGGACTCGAGCTCCGAATCCCTCGATCCCCAGGCGGCCCGGAAGAAGATGTTCAACGACCTGGTCCAGTACAGCATGAGCACGGCCAACGACAGCTACCAGACCTCCCTCTGCCTCCAGTACGGGCCGAGGCAGATCGCGACGGCCTGCGTCTTTCTGGCCTGCATGTTCCTGGGGATCGAGCCGGAGAACGGGGACTGGAAGACCACCCTCTTTGAGGGCAGCAGCAGCAGCGCCCAGGGGGGCGGCCCCGAGCGGGACCACGACGAGGACCTCGAGGCCCTCGTGAACATTTGCGCCCAGATCGGGGACCTCCTCTCCGACAAAAAGTCGAGCGAAAGGGACGCGGTCCGGAAGCTCCGCGCGGCCCTGAAGCACCTCCGGAACGGCGCCGGAGCGGGCGCGGCCTCCGGCTGTTCCCGGTCCCCCCTTCCGCCCAGCCCCCGGCCGCCTCCCCCGCCGCCGCCCCCGGGGGCCTCGCCGGCCAAGCGGCGAAAGGTGGCGTAGGCCCCCGGGAGAGCGATTGAGCGAGCGAGTTGCCGAGTTAGCGAGTTGGCCACCCGCGGGGCAAACCGGGAGGCTCCGGAAGCAGCACACCAAAGCAAACYAGACCAAAAAATCCGACGCAACCACTACGGCGGGAGAGGGGGCGGTACGGTGTGCAATCCTACCCCAACACAAGCACCGGAGCAGATTCTTTGACCGCAGAGAAAMCCCACACTTGTACCCTATGATCCAACGAAAACCAATGAACGAAGAAGGACGAAACAATTGAAATTACCAACTCGAACACCTGTACACTATAAATAATAAACGRACRRAACAGTTCCTACTGCAACACCAACCTAAATTGTTACTACGGTATTCGTCGTTTTGCGGCTAGCGTATAGGGAATATTCGTAGTGATCGCGGCTGCGCTTGTTCAAGGGATCTTGTTGGATGCATCGGTGAAGGGATCGGTTCCGAACAGCAACCACCAACCCATCCCTGGATGCCAACGCGTATGGTATTCGTGGTAAGGCAACACCGCAACAGTATCGCTCGATGGGCATTTGCATTTGTTCACATTGAATTCCTGCAGGGAAGGCAGGAAAGCACCGCCAATCATCGATCGATGCTTCAGTAGTTGTTCGGATGGTGCGATGCGATGCGATGCGATGCGATGCGATGCGATGGACAACCGAACCAGTCGAATGCGGAGTGGACCTGGAAATCGTTTCGATCGTACTCGCACTGTATGTATTCCCATCGTGCCCGCCACCTTCTCGAGGCATCGAGGCATTGCTTGCTCGGCCGTCGTCTCCTCGTCCTTGCTTGCTCGTTGGATTGCGTTGCGTTGGATTGCGTTGCATTGCGTTGCATTGCAYGGCAGGCAAGGCTCAGGCACCCGGGGTGCRCCTGACGAACCGGCCCGTCGAAGCGTCGCGGCCGATCTCGTCGTGCCCCAGCACCAGGCCGTGCATGCAGATCCCCACAAAGCCGGGGGGCAGAACCTGCGCCGCGGCCACGGCCATTCCCAGGTGAAAGTCGGCGTCGCTGTTGGAGAAGCGCTCCGGCCGCATGGCCCCGGTGAGGAGGACCGGGGGAAGCAGGTCCGAGTGGCCGCCGCCGCTGCTGCTGCTGCCTCCGAAGCGGTCGGCCAGGAACCGGGCGGTCTCCGCCATGGTGTCCGTCCCGTGGGTCACGACCACCCCGTCCAATCGGTGGTTGCTCTCGTTCTCGCTGCTTGCAGCGGGCTTGGCAACTCTCGAAAGAATGGTGTCCGCCAGCTCGGAGCGATCGGCATCGTTTACCTCCGTGCTGTCCTTGCGGCAGACCACCGCGAGCTCGTGCGAGAACGAGGGGGTCAGCCGCTCGCTCAGCAGCCGCTGGACCGCCGGCTCCTCGGAGATCTCGAATCCCCACCCGTTGGTGGTCCTGGGGTAGTCCTTGTCGATGGTTCCGCCGGTCTGGACAAAAAGGATCCGCATTGTTTTGCCGCGGTTTTCTCGCTACTAATGTCTTGTGTTGGTTCCTATTACTGGTTAGCAGTAGTAGTTGTTGCTGCTGCTGCTTTTGTTGTTGTTGTTGTTGTTGTTGTTTGTTGTGGGTTGTGAAAGGAATGAAGGATTTGCAGCAGTTTTTGTTGCTGATTGCTGATTCGCATGGTTTGGGGGAGCAGGCTCGCGGATTCTCCTGGAGGGAAGTTTGGATCCAAAGATTTTTTTGTTTCTGCTCATTCCCGCGAAAAATAATGTAACAATCCAGTCATTCCCGAAGGCCTTTTAAAAAAGTGCGTAGTAGGAAGTACGAGTACTACTAGAAAAATTCAACCTTGCAACAAACTTCAATTTCAAGTAGAAATAACAACTTCTTTGAATTCAAAAAGTGACGCTGAAAATAACCTCAAATCAGAATACTAAACACCATCTAGGTGTATAGCTACATTGACACTGCACTACTACAAATACAATTACAAGCAACCAACAGTGCTTGGAGGAAATGTTACTAGCAGTTCTACTACTTGTAGTAGCAGTTGGTGAACGGTGCATAGAGAGGTTTGGTTTATCCTGATGGATATCTTTTGTAGAGGCTATCAACTGCTTTCTAGTTACTATAACGTATTACTACGGCGTACAAATCCAGAAATGTCATACACGAAGATGAATATGATTGYAGAAAAGGGATACAAGGATGACGAAAGAATAGTATGACTGGAATATATTCGAATGGAGAATGCACGAAAACCATTCAAAAATAATTCGACAGTGATTTGTCCTCTAGTTTCTATTGAACGCTACTTAGCTTTGAGATTCGAAATATACAATACTGTTGCAAGATGAAGATTAAGACGACGACGACGAAAAGCGGCTAGCGGGGGGATTCAATGAAAAAGCTATGTTGCGTCTGCGCATCTATCCGAGCGGTGGAGTTTTCGTTCACTGGCTGTTGATGGGSGTTGCCGGTGCCTACAGGCACCAACTATCTTCGCTTGGTTCGTTTTGTGGCCAAGCCGCGAACGGCATTTGCGTCATTTTCCGTGCCCGTGGGCGAGGTAGACCTCTAGCAGGCTCGTCGTGGATTGGTTGAACCCCTGAACGGTCGCCCCGGTCCCCCTCGACACCGCCAGCTGCGACCGTATCTTGGAGCTCATGAAACAGCCCAGCTGGGTGCCGTACCGGTCAAAGCTGTTGATCCCCCACAAAAACCCCTGGGCTGCCGTCCGGTGCTCGTAAAGAGCCACCAGCTGGCCGACGCTGAAGGGGTCGAGCCGGGTCATGAGGATGCTCGAGGACGGCCGGTTTCCGGCAAAGACCATGTGCTCCCGCAGCGTGACCGGGACCCCCTCCGACACCAGGTCCATCAGCTCYTTCCCGTAGGCCAGCGCGTCGGGCTGCGCGAAAAAGTTGCACATGAGTTCGTCGTGGCTCGAGATGGCCTCCCCCGGGAGATCCAGGGGCCGGGGGGATTCCATAAAGCCGATAAAGTCCGCGGGGATGACCCGCCCCTGGTGCATGAGCTGGAAGAAGGGATGGTTCGTGGTCCCGCCCCCCGGTTCGCCGAGGCTGATTTCTCCCGTCAGGTGCATCAGCTCGGTCCCATCGACCGCAACGCGCTTGCCGTTCGATTCCATGTCCACCAGCTGGACGTAGGTCGACAGGCCCCGTAGGGCTTCGGCGTAGGGGATAAGGGCCCTCGTCGTGTACCCCATAAAGGTCGAGTTCCAAAAWCCGAGGAGGCCCAGCAAGACCGGRATGTTGTCCCGGAGGGGAGCGTTGAAGAAGTGTTCGTCCATGTCGTGGGCGCCGCTGAGGAATTCCGAGACAATCTCGTAGGAATACTGCAGGCTAAGTGGGAGAACGCCGACGGCGCTGCAGACGCTGAAACGCCCGATCACCCAGTCCCATATCCGGAAGAGGTTCYGCTCGGGGATTCCGAGGCATTGCTCCGGTGTGGTGCAGCAGGTCACGCCAACGATGTGTTTTTCGGTGATTTCCGCTTCCGTCACGATTTCCCCGCCGGGAGAGGACTGGAGCTGCGACGTGAGCCAGTGGCGGATGCTCCGAAAATTAGACAGCTCGATCGAATTGTCAAAGTCTTTCGAGATGACCACCACCAGGGTCCGCTCGGGATCCAGKTCCCGCGTGTTGAAAAAGGTGTCTACCGGATCGATGTTGGACAAGAAATGCAGGCGGCGTCCCTCCGCGGCCTTGCAGGCTCGCTTGTCGGCCGAGAGCGCCTGGTGCACAAACTCGGTCCCGAGGTGGGTTCCCCCGGCAGAGGATACCACCACCGTGTCGGTGATGCGTTTGTTGGTCACCCCCCTCAGTCCCACCGAGTGRTCCAGMGATCGAATCTGTCGGCTAAAGACCTCGATGCGRTCTCGAAYCTCGTGCACCGCCGCCAGRACGTCTTCCGAGGATTCCTGCRGCGAGTCCATGGTGTTCTTSGGCTGTTGTGCGTATCCATTGGCATCGTTGTGGAAGGCATCGTTGCCGCCGACACCGGTGTTGTTGCTGGCRTTCCGGCTGCTACCCGTTTTAATGGGAGGAAAATCGTACCCCCTGGGCATTCGTAGGACATGGTGGAGGACGGGCTTGCCCTCGGTGACATTGATCTTTTCTCCCGTCCGAAAGGCCTGTCTCCGTTCCGTGAAGCGGACGGCATCGGCCAGATCGAACAAGAGTTCCATTGTCTCCCCCGTGACCTGCTGCCGGGAGTAATCCAGAACGATTTTGGAGCGGTTYCCGAATCGCTGGAGGAGGAGCAACTGCTCGTTGGCGTCCTCCTCGTCGGCATCGCTAACACCACCACCATTGCCGTCGAATTCGTCCATGCTGTTGCGCCTGTGCAGCCCGATCCTGCCATTGTGGTTGCTGTTCGTGGATGGAAGACCGGTCTGGAAAACKTGTTCCTCGCCTTCCTCCAGCAGCGAAGAGGGGATCGTCGATGCCGACCACGCGGCAACGTGAACGGCCGTCAGTCCCGAGCACCTTGCCGTGTCGTTGCACAGATTTCTCAGGTGCAGCTTTTCGTCGCAATGGAATTCCGCCGCGGCGTTGTGGAGAGCGTCGAACTGCGGAACCTCTGTGCACTTCGGATAGTAAGTGTACTGGTTTTTGTGTTGGTGCTGTTGGTGGTGCCGCTGGTTATCGTAGTCTCCRAAGGAGCTGTAGCTGTTGTGGTTCGAGTGGACCGACGAGTCTAAGCTCGACATCCACGATGCGTTGGTTCCATGGGAACGGTGCTGAGAACGCCGTTGCGAGTGGGACATCTTACTGTTGGTTTTGTACGATGCTCTTGTTTTTCCAGCTGTTCTGTTGTCGGAAAAATCCCTTTTTATTGAATCAATTCTTGCGAACCTAATGCGATGCAATCTTRGTACTTTCTTGCAATGAGCACCGTATCTAGTAATCGTATTACCATTCAATACAATTGGTAAGAAATCTATCGTTCAAACCCAACGAATTCGAAAAACTTTGATCTGATTTGTGTTGCCGGCTTTTTTTCGAGGCCAAAGAGCTCGCAATCCTTCCTTTCTTCTTTCCTTTCCACGCTTTTGCCTACACTTCGATGACGATAACAAGCATTGAGTTTTGCAATCAAAATCAAAAAACCGCATGGGCATTGACCATCGACGCTGCCGTAAACGTTGCGTGAAAGTGCTACTAATGATGTAATGATCTACAGCAAGATCTAAGTTTGTTCAGAACAGTAAGAGACAGGGTTCATGTGATTACGTATGGTACGTACAGTGTGAGCATATGATTACGGTACCTCGAACGTACGACATAAACTATCACGTCGACACCAACAACCAACAAACTTGAAGCTTAGTTCTTTCCATACCGAACAGTAAGGTCGTTTGAAGCAAAATTGGTGACCAAGACACAGTTTTCGTTTTGTTTTCTTGTTTTTGGCTCCTTTTCCGCAATAGAGACAGCGACATGTAAGATGCCACCCCAATTCGCTGGCTTTGCTTCCAGCGGCGAGAGAACGACAGCAACAACGACGTCCTTTGGACTCCTGGACTTGTTTCTGGGAACGACCGGAATCCGGACTCCCGATGCCGCGTGGGAGTTTCTCACCGCACGGGAGCTCGCCAATTTGCGCTGCATCTCGAAGTCCTATCGCGAGAACCTCGAGCGGCGCTTCGAATACCTCTGCTGCCGCGACGGAAGGGACTATATCGTTCCCTTTCYCGGGTTTCCGGGCCTTTTGAGACACGCCGAGGGAGAAAGCGCCACCCCGACGGGCACCGTTGCCAACGGAAACTCGGTCTCCCGGAACGAGCACAACCGGGCCGGCTTGTACCCCCACCAGCTGGCGAGCCTGCGTGCCATGCACGAGCTTGAATCGAGGACGGATGCCTTCGGAGCCCTCCGGGGCGGGGTTCTGGGCGATGCCCCGGGCCTCGGTAAGACGATCACCACCCTGGCCCTCCTCTCGTCGACGGCCGGGAGGCGTCCACTCGATCCTCCCGAATTCTGGGACTCGGACGGGATCAAGGAGGGCTGGAGGGCGATGCGGGGGAATCCCGCGGCTAGGGAGGAGGTCCTCCGTTGCCTGAAACCAGTCCGGCACGTTGTATCGAAGGAGGAGCTCGACTACCTTTCTCCGCCCTATTTTGAGCCCGGATCTCTGCGAAAACGGCAAGCCAACACGTACCCCAACCGGGAGGATCTCTTTCCCTCCCTCGAGAGTTTTCGGAAACACCTGCACAAGCTGCTGCGGGGAAAGGGATTTATCCGCCCCAGAGCCAGTCGCTCGGAGTGGGAACTGGTCCGACAGAACCTCAAGGGGCTGCAAATGGGCATGGACAAGCGGAACCGAAAACTCATRGCCTCGAAGGAAGGGAGGCGTCTTACGTGGGAGAGGCAACTCATCCCCACGACCGCCACGCTGCTGGCCGTACCAGACGCCCTCTTTGAGCACTGGTTCCAGCAAATCCGGGAGCACCTCTGTCTGTCGGTCTTTGCCGAGGAYGGGGGCTGGGGGGACACGAAGACCGCAGAAGCAGTGCCTAGAGGGGTAGTCTACCTCGACGGCCTTGGGGATCTCGCCGATGTCACCACAGGAGCAAAGGCTCTGAAAAATACATCCGCCCTAACGGAACCGGTCCTGAATGCAGCGGGTCTCTCTGGCTACCTGATTGTTATTGTGACTTTTTCTCGCTGTCGAAGAGATTTTAAATCGGAGCACGATAGTATGAGCCATAACGATGACAAGAGCAGAGCCGGCACAAAACGCAAACGATGGGGTTGCTGTGCTGCCGAAGCGCTAGCAAGAATAGGAAGAACCACACAGYCATCCTCGCTCCTGCAGCTGCGTTGGCTGCGGTTGATGGTGGACGAGGGCCACCAGCTAGAGACAGACGACGCGCTAGCCAAATTCATCCACAAAGTGGCGGCAGAACGACGATGGGTGATAAGCGGGACCCCGTTGACGGGGAACGAAGACAATCCGGAATACAACAGCGCTGCGCTGGATCAGCTGCAGAGGATTCTCTACTTTTTGCGCCATCCGAGGTATGGTGTCTCCAAATCGGAAGATGTAGTGGAAGCCTGGGAAACGGAGGTCAAGAAGCCCTTTCTTGCCCGACAGAGCCGGGAGAAATTACTTGCTGTGTTGAGAGAAATCATGGTCATGCATCGAAAGGAAGACCTGAAGCTTCCAGAACCCGTGTTTCTTCAGATCGAAAGGGAGGTCTCTGTTCCCCTCGATGTCGAAGCGGCCATCTTGCAACAAGCAATGGATTCTCCATTCGGATCCCTGAGTATCCCCTACGGACTGAACCAGTACCTTCACTCACCCGAATTCCAATCCCTCGTTGATGCGGCGCAGGCCACTTACGTATTGGAGACCTTGCAAAGGGCCCGGAAAGCACTCGTTCACAACAACAATCAATCCACAAGCACCGACACCCGCCCCATCAAGGGTGTAGTGTATTCCTCTTCAAACAAGGATCTCTTGTCGGTGGCCGATCAAATTCTCCGAGCAGTAGCCCCCGAAAGCGTCGCCGAGCTCTACGGAAACTCTACCATCGCAGACATGAGCTCCGAGCTGGAGCGCTTCCGCCACGGGAATCGGATGTACCGTACCTGTCCCGTCTGTGGGGGCGAGAACGCGACTACCGACCTTCGCTGCCGCAGGATCTTGATGGAGGTGGTGTCTTCTGTTACAGGGGAGCGATTCCTGATCGAACCGGAGCGGGTCCTGTCCACCAGGAACGTTTCCCTTGTGCGGCTCCAGGGCGAGCCTTTGAAGAACTACCCAGCGAACAGGAAGTTTTGGAGGGTCCGCGACTTGCTGGAGGTTGATGTTCGGGGCTGCCATCCGCTCCTGTCGGAACGCAAGCCCCACGGGGTATGGGACGGGTACGGTGCCGAAAAATGTCGGAAGAAGGCCCTGGCACATCGCTACGAGGGCAGAGACTGGTTCTTCGGTCCGCTGCCCGATGTATCCCCCGACGCCGACCATTCCCAGCCTGTACCGATGGAAGTGATTCTGAAGAAATGGCAGCGGTGCGGTGACTTTCACAACAAGAGTTGGTACGCCGGCCCCGGGCTCGCAGATTCACCGGTGATGCGGAGGAAGGAAGACGTATTTTTGTTGTGCCTAGATGCGGACCTGGGCCACGGGTTGGACCTTAGTTTCGTGACCCACATTTTTCTGCTCGAGCCCATCAACGATGCGGCGCTGCTGGAGCAGGTCACATCCCGCGCCCATCGCCTTGGAGCCACGGGCCCGGTGAGCATCGAAACGATCAACACATTCTACAAGTGTTCGGACGAGTTCCAAAAACGAGTCGATGGTTCGATGGTTCTGAATCAGAACAAGGAGCAAGGCGGTTCGCAGAGCAGCAGTGGGAAAAGCGATAGGCACAACGACCAGCTGTCGCTGCTCCACAATGCCCACCGAAAGGCCTCCCTTACGAGGGTCGTCTGCCACCACTGCTACCGACAGTTTGACTCCTACGCAGAGGCCGAGGATCACGAAAAGAGGCTCTGTCTTCGGAACCCAAAAAACGCCGCCGTCGCCGACAAATTCCATCTCTCCTCCGTCTATAAAGAGATTCGACCTCCCCTCCCGATGGAATCCTCTTCCATTACGGAAGGATGCATCGATGCCTCGTGAAATCCTTCCGAACGAAAGGGATGACGATGTTTTCAGTTTGCAGGGTTCTAGTTTGGTGCGTTGTATTCTCAAAATACTGTAGACTTAGGGGCCAGTTTGGCAGAATTTGCGATGCTACCATCAGAAATTCGTTACCATCAAGCAATCGAAGAGTGCCAGTAGCTAGTCTTGCTTAGATTTATAAAGTTGTTTTTCAGTGCCTGTTTCTCCTTGCATGTTGCCGTCACACTTGCCAGTTCCTTAATTATTGAAACGTAATACAACACGTCCTCCTGTTCTAGCCTTGACTCGAGATGTCAGAATGAACGCCACCGTGTAGTACGAGTAAATAGTAGGATGCGAATTCTGAGAGAAGGGATAGTACTACTAGGCATTTTCCAACCTCCATTGCAACATATGGATATGCACTCCTGTGGGTACATACGTACGTGCCTCACCTAGTACGAAGTGTAGTTTCTCGTTTCAAGTACGAGTATGAGGTTGTACCCGTACATACTACCCTACGATACGAGTAGGACATCTAAATGCTAATCCACTCGTTCGTACGCGTACATAACGGTACCTACCTTGAACAGAGAGTCAACAATCAACAACAGATCAGTACGAAGGAGTACGAGTAGGATAATAGGAGTTTTTTGTTGTTTTTGTGAATAAGGCAGGACTCTCTTCGATTCCTTGTTCCCCCCATCTCGACATCCGCAGACTACGATGAAGAAAGCGAGCACAATGGCAACAACGGGGTTCGTGTTTCTGGCATCACGTACCATTAGCATTATCCCCACGGCTCGAGCCTTTACGCTAGTCACACCAAAACACGCTGCTGTTACCGCAAGAAATCGCTTTCTGAGCACGAGCATGAACGCTTCCGGACCGCGCCAGACCGCCATCGAGGAACGCCTCACGGAAGCCTTCGCTCCGACCTTTCTCGACGTCCAGAACACATCTCACGGACAAAAGTCCGATGAGAGCCACTTTAAGGTGGTCGTGGTGTCGGAGGCCTTCGAGGGAACCCGATTGGTGGGCCGCCACCGGGCCATCAACAAGGCCGTCTCGGAATCAGATGGATCGCTCGGGTTTCACTCCCTGGAGATTGGAGCAGCTAAAACACCCGAGGAGTGGAACCAGAACTCTAACGTAGCGCCCTCACCAAAATGCCAAGGCGGAGACGGAAGGGGTATGAAGAACTGAGGTAGCTCCTTCTTGATACTAATAAGATATCGACTGGTCTTCACAGAAGAACGGAAGAGTTTCGCCGCTCGTTGGCATTTCTCCTTACTGAATCGTAAAAGTTCAATGCCAAATATCTGGTAACAACCATGTTTTGTTTCGCGCACTGATGGAACCACACACTACGARCAAAGAAACATGTATAGTATGAACTTTGAATTATTTTAACGAAAAAGTAGAKCGATGGAAACCAGAATACGAAGAAAGAAACATGGATAACGTGGACTTTAAAATATTCAAACAAATACTTTAGGCGATCGGTGACTTGTATTTAAATTCGCCATCGACCTAGTATCAACTATATTTTTCATTGTTCTGTGTGGTGATTTCGATAGAACGTATCCATCGATCTCTATGAATCTGTGCAGGTCCACAGAGTCTTGCACATTCTATCCACAAGTATGATAAAGCTTTCGAGATGCCATTTTTCTGGCTCAAAGAGACAAAAAGCAGATCTCGGTGCTTCCGATATCATCATAAATCAGAAAACTCGTTTTCCTTTGTATTCCATATACAAACGAATCGAGCCGCTGAAAATTTACTCTCGGTTACTTCCGAAGAGACCCTGGTCCTTTTTTGAGTGACCTGCCCTTCTTCCGATCCCTCCAATCGGCAAAGGTTCCGGAAAAACCCTCTTCGTCATTCCTAGCATTCCTTTTTTTGGAGGGACTACTAGTTGCCACTGATTTGTTAGGTTTCTTTTCCGGGCCCTTGGAGGTACTGTCACCAGCCAAAGTGTCGTCTGGTTCTTCCTTCGTAGAGTCAGATGCTTCTTCGTCACCCTCTGCACTTGCAAGGGTTACATCAGAGTCCTTCTTCCCATTGCTCGCTATAGAATCCTTGGCGCTAGAGGAATTCCTTATCGAGTCTCCTTCGGTCTCCTCCACACCATTTGCTGCTACGTTCTTTTGCTCGGTTAGAGTTGGTAGTTGGTTGAAAAGAATTTGGCCCAGGGGGTTGTTCATGTTCTGTGCGTAAACTCGTTCGAGGGGAAAATCAACATCACTAATTGCTATCACTTCACTGAGCCACGATGAGAGTTCTTTCGGATCGTTTGTGCGGGGGCGCTTGGTCAAGAGTTTGTTCCACATGGATTGGCGCTCGGAATCCACCGAAACTGAGCTTGTTTTGTTGTCATCGGCATCGATAATAGACGCTTCGACCTTGGCTTCAACTACATCGGATTCCATTCCCTTGCGCTTGCCGTCTTGGTCACCGGTAGGTAAATGCTCATTTTCCTCTTTCTCTGGCGGCTGCGGGTCATTGATTTCTATTTCTGCCTCGCTGCCACTGAGTTCTTTGTCACATGGAATGCATTCCATTTTTTCGGGTTGTTCGCCTAGTGTGTCATCGTCATCGTCATCTTCCTCGTCCTGGAGGTTGCCAGCACCCATATTCTTGGACATTCCATGATCATGTCGGCGACTGAAGTTTCGTTTSGCTACCGGGGCCATGCAATAGGCGCAATATCGGAACTTGACTCCTCCGTTGCGACATGCAAAATATGAACAAATAAGATTTTCTCCGTGTTTCGCATCTTCCGATATCACAAAGTAGGCCGACTGAGTTCATAGCCGTATCCCATCAAGCAATCAACGAAAGGAGAGAAAAGAAAACAGAAAGATTAGAAAATAACTAAAACAACAAAATTCGAATCAAAAGTAGGAGGTATAATCAATATTCCGTGAAACAGCAAAACTCTACTCACAATGAAGTTATGATTCATCGGCTATTCGATTATGTGTTCGAAAAAGTCAATGTTGAAGGAGTGAAAAAAAAATTAGTGAGATTGCAGCCGCTTTCCATGAAATACTCAACGCCAAATAAGATACGCAAGCACGATTCTCTATRAGTTAGTTTCAGGCTCCCTAGATTTCACACGCACCATTCCCCTGGCTCTGCACGGGACAATGACAGTTCCGGGAGTATTGCGATGCTCCTCTTTCGTTTTGATGGAGGCAGCGGTTGTAGCAGCTGCTGCGGCGTCACCAGCGACCATTGGTTCGGAAGTCTTCAATTCTGGATCCGAAGACTCTGGCGTGGAGCGCTGCTGACCGGATGATTTCTTTGGAGCATTGATAGTTGGTTTTGTCTTGGAAGGAGCAGTCGAAGTCTTCGATGATGTCGATACAGTCGACGCCTCGTCGCCTTTGGGTGCTCTGTCGACGTCGGTTTTGTTCTTGGAAACAGCTGCAGCTGCAGCAGTGGGGCCATCTTGTCCCTGCGGWGCMGAGGAAAATACCGAAGACGGAGCTTCTGAGGCCTCAGAATCCCTCTTGGACAATGCCGTGGTCTTTTGAGCAGACGCAACAGTAGGTGCTGGATTGCCGCTTTGGGTTTTGGGAACGTTGCCGATGAAAGAACTGCCGCTGTTACTGGCGATGACGCCACTTGGTCCACCACCATTCAAGGGTGACTGTGCACTAGTTGCCGCGTACCTTTGTGTCTGGTTGACCCGCCCTAGCTCCTGCTCCAGGGCAAAGGCTCTCTGGTGGTTGTTTTGTTGCTGACGATGGCGCATTAGAGCATTCATGTCTAGRTGCTCCTGCATGCGGCCGAGGTTTCCGCCGGGACCAGGGGGACCCCCACTCCCAATGGTGGGTGCGCTTCCGTAAAAGGCCGAAGGATCTGATTGAGCACTGKTGGGGGATGATCCCCCTGCCGAAGCGAGTCCGTAATCACGGAGGGTAGCGGCCCTTGCCAGGAGAGCAGCCTCCTGCTGCTGCTGAAGGATGTCGCGCTGGGGTGTTCTTGCGGGGGGAGAGGAGGAGTTGCGCATAGACGAAGTCGATAGGGGACCACCGGTACGTGAGTGCTGCTGCTGCTGCTGAAATGCCTGCATGGCAGCCTGGAGCTGGAGCTGTTGGCGATGCTGCTGTTGGTTGTTATTTCCACCGCTACTTCCTCCATATGGATGCTGCTGCTGGTTTTGGTGCATCAAAGCCTCCGCTCGGAGGGCAGAGGCTCGCTGGAGAATCTGTTCCTCGAAGAGGGAGGTCGCTGCGGTGCCRGAATTCCCAGCTCCCATGGACTGGAAAGCATTGAGGGATGGTGGCTGTTGAGTTCTGCCGGCTGCTGCATTTGCCAAAAGATAGGCAAGCTGAGGGTCCTGGTTTCGGGCTTGAAGCTGGGGGTGTCTCTGGAAGTGCTGCTGGAACTGTGGTGGGATGGAAGGACGGCCTTGYTGTGCGTGTTGTGAACGYTGTTGTTGGTTGTTTTGTTGGTGGTGATGCTGACGGTGATGATTGCCACCGTTCAAATTGTTGTTGTTCATAATATTTAGGAACGGTAAAGAGCTAGTGAAAAGTCCGATCAATATTTCCTACGTCGGTTTGGACAACAAAGCGACGGGAAATAAATGATTGGATCGGYTTGGTTGGCAGCAGCTCGCTCGTTCCCTGGAACGACGTCAATACGGTCTTTAGTCCGGACTTCGACACGGGCTGTTAGATTTCGAGCTTCGGAAAACAGCAACCCGTGCCTAGAGATGTCGACTACGACCGTGTTGAAGGAGTAAAAACAAAAATAGCTTCGACCGGGTGTTCGGGCATTGGGATGTGAAGGAAGCCGATGTGAGCAGCAAAGGAGATAGAAACTTTCAGCGGGGATCAGATTCGTGTTCTGCTCTAATTCACAGGAGTATTTAGTTCTGAACTGGCTCGGGGCATTCAGATAAGCAACTAACACCCAAGAGTAGCCGGCCTTGAGAAATAATATTGTTGATGACAATTATGTGAGATTATTTTTTTATCCATAGCCAATCTAGGTGTAGTGTACTCCACTACTCTTCGTCGTCAATGACAACGTCCCGTAGGTTCAAACCTACGACCACTCTATCGCAGGTCTCGTATCACACTCACCATTCGCCACTCCCCCATTACTTCATACGTGTCATCCAAAAGTACGGAACGAGCCGTACGAAGTACGATCGAACGGAATACTGTATTAAATACGAATGACAGTATTTACAGTACCTACTTGTTTACGGTCGAGTAACGCCTATTTGTTGGTGGAAATGACACGAGGGTACGGTAAGAGTTCTTATGCTTTTWAAAATTGAAGAAGCCGGCCACTCCGATCCGTATAAGCTCCTAAAACTACTATAGAAAAAGTAAGTCCTTATTTATTTCCGAATCTAACAAGATAGTTTTGTACTGAGGGTTTATGTCTCGACTGCTTTCAAGCACATTCTCCAAGAGAAACAAAACGCAACGATTATTGTTGGAAACATAAAAGTGCGTTAAATAAAATATTCGTCAACCAATCGATGTGTTGTCATCTTCAATTAGTTAATGATCCCAACAATTTTTTCCAGTTGAAATTACTATAGTTACGGTATGACGAGTGTTGCTCCCAATTTTCAACAAGGGATCATAATTTAGAGGGATGCCCAACGCGTCAAAACTTATTTTCCATCCAGGGTCCCGAATTCTGAGAATCAGGTCAAGGGTTTTTTCCATCTCATGTTTACTGCACAATAGTAAAACTATCCAACTTTTAATTTGTAATAGATTCATCAAGGATACTTCTAAAAGTGTATTTTTTGACTATTCAGTCTAGTCCAATTTTTATGAGGATTCTAAGTATTCCATTTTGTGAAGTATCAAATGGATTTCTATTCTATTATTAAATTGTTGAATAGTG
>CAACVS010000088.1:97325-107819 GCA_900660405.1 Pseudo-nitzschia multistriata
GGCCAAGCCAAGCCGATCCGCCGCAGCCCTGCGCGGCGCGGCGCGAAACCTCCTCAGAAGGCCACGATGCGGAGGCGCTGAAAGTCGTCCACGGTTCTGGACACCACCGGGGCGGAAGGCGAGCGGTTCCCCTCTGTCGCCTCCCCCCACCGGTAGGCCCCCAGGCCGCTCCCCGCCGACTCTTCTAGCCGGCGCAGGCACTCCCTCGCGCTGGCAGACTGCCCGAGGATCCGCTCGTCGCCGGCGGTGTAGCGGGCGGCCCCTYCCCTGGAGGCTTCCACCTCCCTCTCCAGGCCCCCCAGCAGGGCCCTCGCGGCCCCGAACATGCCGGCGTACATGTGGTTGTAGGCCTCGTGGACGGTGCACTGCCGGGCCAGCGGGACGTCCCCGGCCCGCAGCGCCAGGGCCCTCAGATGCCGGGAGAGCCGCAGGCTCTTGGCCAGGTCCCGGACGCCAAAATACCCGCCCCCGAGGGTGGAGCACCAGGCCGTGCAGGCGCTCCGGAAGACCAGCCCCCGCTGCGCCCYCGAGACGATCGAGGCAAAGAGGGTTCGATCGAYGTCCGACCGTAGGGGTGGATGGAGGTACAAGCAAACGCTGGTGTTGCTGCTGCGGCTGCTGCTGCGTGTGGCCGAAACCAAAGCATTTTTTTKKATTCGTCTTTTACTGGGRTCGGACAACAGTGCGAGAGGAATGGAAATCATTCGTTCATAGAACCACTCGGAAGCAGACGATAAAAACATGGAASTTTCATTGCCRTCGGATTTGGCGTTGCTCTTTGGCGTTGATTGTTGTTGTGATTGTTGTTGCTGTGTCGTTTCGTCCATGTGGACACAAGCTTCCCCACCGGATTCGCATCCGTGGCCGTTCCTTCCCGATTGGGCCCGATCCAGGGCGCCCCGCAGGCCGAGGCCCAGCAACATCCGCTGGGAAGGCGTGCCGCGAGGGGTGGCCGCGGCCTCTTCTTCCRCTGCCGAAAGAGAGGAAAATACCAACGGGAGCAGCCCGCGCCAGAGGACCCCCGGTCGGTGGCACAATAGGTGGAGGTCTTGGCAAGGATGCGAATCCGCGGATTTCGCGTCAATGCTTTCTTCTGCTCCTGGAAGGCGATGGTGGTGGCGGTAGTGGTTCCTATGGCAGTCTAGCAGGTAGGGGAGCACCGAGGAATGCTTGGGGATCCGGACCAGAACGCTAACGGCAGCGGGTTCTTTCCCACCCCGGTGTCCCTGCGCTTGCAGTTGCGTTTGCGTTTTCCTTCGCGCTCTCTTCCCGCCGGTTCGCGCGGTCCCCAGCCGCCGGTGGTGGTGGATCCGGACCCGGTCGACGCCGGCTTTGGTGTCGTCCTCGTCCTTGTCCCCGTCGAAGGACGGAGCCCCMGTGCCCTCCATAACAATGCCCGCCCGGCGTTCGGAACCAGCGCACACGCTCCTTGCGCAAGAACGGATGCCGAGAGCCGTTTCTATTTCCGTCTCTGTCGATGTTGCTCCCGGAGGTTCAACCCACCGCGTGTCCCTGCTTCGTTGAGTTTTGCGGGAAGGAACCAATGTAATTCAATTCAATCGGTCGCGTGCGTCGGAAAAGCAGCAGACGGTGCTTGTTGGTGTTGGTGCCAACGCGACGTTGCTGATGCTACCTTGACGRCGGGACAACTTTTTCTATCAAAACAATGCAGCCCACTTTTTGGTTGTCTAGCGTGGCATCGCTCTGGAACAGTTTCCGCAGTGTTGTGTGTGCTTTGGTTGGTGCTGTTGCGAAATCTGACGACTTGTTTGATGTTCTTCCTTTTTTGCATCTTCGTCTTTTCAAAACGGTGAGGCGTATGGAAATCAAAATGGTATGGTACGTACGTACGCGCACGATGTAGAAGGAATACGTATCATCGGTACGAAAATATTATCACTTGCCTTTTTTGTGGTACTAGTACTAGCTATTACTTCATATTATTGTTATAGTACTAGTACTACTAATAAGAAGTTGTATAATAGTACTAGTAGTAAATAATAGAGTTGCAAGAGTAGATAGCAAATAATTGTTTGCCGCCGCCGTTGTTGCTATTGTTGCTCTCGAAGGGCAGCGGTGATAAAACTTCTTCTTACTACTACGATGATGCAAAAACTAAGTTATTGCCACAATAATGACTGAATGTTTAAGTTAAAAATGAATAATCTGTTTTTGGTCAAGGTACTAATTTATTTGCAAAAATTAATATACCAGGGTTTACACAAATCCACACAAAAAACAAGTTTCTTTTTGTTTCCTCGGTAAGTCCAGGGCTGAAAGAATTCTTCAAGGTTAGTACTGGCTACCGTGAACTATAGCCAATTTTTCCTTGTGACAGAAAATTATATGGTTTCCTTCTTACTACTACTAGTACTACTAGTAGTAAGCTTCCATAAATTATGGATCATGATGCTTCTTCTGACTGATGGAGCTGTCCATTGTTCTTCTTCTTCTACTATTACTAGTAGTACCCACTACAATAAATACTACAAGTATGTTCCTACTAGCTGCACTTCCCTCCAAGGAGCTTTGGTGGAAGTGCAACCAGGGATTGGTTTTGCTGGCTTTGAAAGAAATGAGTCAACTTGGTTTGTAGTGAATGTAAAGGTGTTACAAAAGGAGCCAAAGAAGTGTCTGGCACTGCAGGTTGTTTGTGATTTCTCTGTTTGGAGTAGGAGGTGTCAAAGACCAGCTAATATTGTGTGACACTCTCTGGTGGCTGTTTACTACTATGAGGCAAAGGTTGGAAGTACTGGGTAAGAGGGCATGTGTTGGAGGTTGATGTGAGCAAGGCCTTTCTAACACTTGCAAGGACAGTCTTTTCATACTAGATCCGGTGGTAATATGTGAGCAGGGAAGTAGATGCAGTATCTATGAATGTCTCCATATCTTCTGGGAAGCAAGCATGATGTCACCATTGCACACATTCAAGGTTTCTTAATCGTACTTTTTGCATGCTTGCACCAGCAACAACAGAAGGACACCACCAGCAATACTAGTGACAACAAGAAGAAGAAGAAGGATGAAAATACCAAATTTGCAGAAAACACAAGAACACACCAGTAGCCTGTAAACTACTCATAGCAACATAACTTAAATTACTACCAGTAGTACTACATGTACTACTACTACTAATACAAATACTATTTTGTTTCCAGCATAAGAATCAAAAATGTGGTGAGGAGGATCAGCATCACCACGGCGATACAAGAAGAAGAAGCAGCAGCAGCAGCAGGAGCTAGTAGTAGTACTACCACTACTAGCAACACAGTCATGAACAAGAACATCGTCAAGCGCAGGAAGAGGAAGGTCTAATACTACTAGTAGCTAGTAGATGTGATATTCCTTTCGCCGTTGGTACTAGTAGTAGTACTACTGCTACTACTGTTGACAACTAGTACTAGGATTCATTTCATTTTACCTGTGTCGTATCTTTCGCGTACGTTTTTACCGTACGTACGGTACCACGATTCATTGTTTTCGAAACCCTTGCGATTTTGAAACGTGGTACCCAAGAAAAGAAAATCACTGGACTAAGTCCACTTCGTTCTTGTAGTTAGTTCTGACCCAAACATTGTGGTTACGTACATTAGTGCAATAGTGATACGAAATCATAAATAAAATATATAGTAATACAACAACCCAAATAGTAAAACACGTTTAAAAAGATACCACAGCGCAAATCGAAAGCTACCTCCACATTCGACCATGAACACGCAGCCATTGTCAAGTTTTCTAAAGAAAGAAAGAGGGACTATTTCCCTTTTGGGACCCGATATCGACCGGGTTGCGAATATCGCATGCGAGGCACGGAAGAAAGCTCCGTTGGTCGCCACCGATGGCAGACATCTCCAGCAGCACCGAGAAGAAKATCTMTCCYCCAGAGTCGTGCCCCCGCGGTTTGTGTCGCAGAGGATCATACGCGACGGAAGTCACTGGCACATGACCATCGTCACGAGACACGAACTGCGCCAACTCGTGACCCAAAAGGCCGACGAAGATAACGGTGACGATGATAGTGATGGTGATTGCAATGCTTCTTGCACCAACAGCCAGCACGAGAAAAAGATCGTCCGATTTTGCCAATCGTTCTTGCACGAACAGTCGGAGCGTGGAAAAGATTGGTTCGTCCTCGGCATTGGAAGGCAATCGAAAAGACGAGAGTGGGACAGCGGTAGCAGGAAACAACAATGTTATTTCCTTGTGTGTTGCTATCCAAAGGCAGACGCATTGAGAAAAAGGTTGGGCCTGCCCCCCAAGGATTTCCATGTCACCCTTGGTTTCGACGGAACAGATATTCACGACGTCCCAAAGGGAATAACAACTCTCTTTCAGAATCAACCCCTTTCGCTAGTGCTTCCATCGTCCCCGACCAGAGTCCTTTCGACCCATCTCGATCTGATAGAAGAGGCAAGAATTGTCATACTTGGAGGGAAACCAAGCGAAGTGATCGACAACAGCGAAGTACCATATACCAGGAAAGGAAGGTTTCAACACGCCAATGTTTTGCTGGATGCTGCCGAAGACCTGATCCATCTGCGAAGTCCTCGATCGGGACCTTCCCGAACCCGATTCCACAAAATGAGAGAATCAATGATTCCTTCTCATTACCTTGAACATGACCTGAGGCGTCTGATCCATCTACTAAGTCCTGGATCGGAAGGAGAGAAATCAAGGATTTCTGACTACCTTGAACATGACCCGTGGGTATCACCCGATCGCCACACGAGACTCATCGGACAACTATTCCTAATGCGGTGCCAGATTTTGGGGCGCAAGAGAGATTTTGATGGAGTCATAGATTATGCGGAAATGCACTTCGAATTGGAAGCCACCGTGAAGCGGAATCCCCAATCCAACCCAACAGATATTGCACAAGCGGCAAGCGCAGCTTGTGGGTACAAGGGTGTCGCTCTCTCCATGAAGGAATCTTGGGACCCCGCCTACGCATGGCTTATTGCATCGTACCGATTGTACCAAGAATCATCGGTGCAATGCAAGGACACCTCGAGCGCAGCATGTTCGAGGCGTACTAGGGAGAGCAAGTGCATGGAAGACGAAGCCGCGGCCATCGAACGGGCGCTTGCGTTTTGCTGCAGCAAAATAGGATTCGAGCCCCCGATCCCGCCACTGGTTCCCTTTCCCCGTACGGCACATTTGTTCGACACCGGGGGAACAGCCGTGTCCAGCGATGATTTGGTGGTCTCCGGGAACAGCTGTTTGGTGCGTGAATTCTGCAACGGGACACACGAAGTCGTTCTGGAAGAAAAAATCGACGGAGCCAACCTGGGATTCTCGCTCTCGGCCTCGGGGGAAATACTGGCGCAAAACCGCAGCCACTATGTTTCGGGAGGAGACCACCACCAATTCGGGCGGCTAGAATCATGGATTTCCGAGCATCGTTCGTCGCTCGTCAAGGTTCTGACCCCGTCGGATCAGAAGCCTAGAGCCGCTAGCCAGGGACTGATTTTGTTTGGTACGTCAGAGTATTTTTGAGTCGACTATGCCGTGTTTCTCTTTTCAAACCAATCCTCATAGTTCTATCTTGTCGGCTTGCTTGAACACTATAGGTGAATGGTGTGTTGCTCGGCATTCTATTCCGTATGGTAGGCTACCTGGATACTTCATAGCGTTTGATTTGTACGATCGCCAGAAGCAAAAGTTCTATTCCCGGAAGAGATTCCACGACATCCTGCGTCACAGCGGRATTCCTTGTGTTCCGGTTATTGAAGTGAAAAAGTTTGGTCCCTATCCGAACCAAACTGTGTCGAAGAAAGCAACAAATCCAAGCGAGTTCGAGTCGCATCTACGGTTGCTGTTGGACACCAGGTCAAGGTTCCGCATCGATGGTGGCACAATAGAGGGAGTTGTCTTGCGAATCGACGACGGAAACGCGGAATGGCTCGAGCACCGCATGAAAGTTGTGAGGCCCGACTTTGTTCACGGCATTACGGAGCATTGGACACGCCGCAACATGGAAAAGCAAACCATTGACCCCGGGTTTGCAGCGCAGTATTGTTCCGAGGAGGATTGCTCCCTTGCACCGCCGCCACCGCCAACACCACCGTTGGATGCTCCGGAGATTGTTCCAGAAGAGGAAGAACACGGGTCAAAGCAAACGACTACCGAGCTTCCATTTCGAGAACCAATCGATCCAAGGAGGAGGTTGAAGGTTTCGAGTGGATTATCAAAGGACATCGTGATGCCGAGAAATTTCTCCTTTCTCTGGGAACAAGAGGTTGCCATAACTTCSRTTCCCACGASTCTCGAGCAGGTAGCAGCCTGGAACGAGCATTTYMATACTACCCTGGTGGTCACTCTGATGGAGGAGAAACGTTTGCCGGATTCGTGGTTCGARAACACCAAATGCCAAAACCTGCATGTACCGATTCCGAACTATCGGCCTCCGACCCTCGAGCAGATGGATCGAATCGTAGAATCCATCGAACGCGCCGTGCGAGGGGGAGGTTCGGCCGTGGTCCATTGCGGTGGTGGCAAGGGCAGAGCCGGGACCGTTGGTGCTTGCCTCTTGCTGAAATTCGGAACCCTCGGCGTGAGAGCATCTCACGGCGGCAGTGGCGGTGGGGCAGAGACCACGGGGGCAATGTCAACCCGCTTGAGCTCGTCGGCCGCCACCACCTACATTCGCAAGGTTCGACCCGGTTCCATCGAAACCTCGGTTCAGGAATCCTTCGTGCGAAGCTACGCCAACGTGCTCTGGAGGAGATCGATGCCGGGCTTTGGTGACCTCCCAACCGAAGGTGCCGTYGGAGGATCATCCTCCACCTCGGTGACGGAATCCTCTTCGGRTGCGAACGAACAAGCAGATGCCGCTCGCACATCGTCGGATTTGAAACCACCACCACGCGCCGGCAAAGCAGGGCCGAGCAAGACGGACASCAAGACCGAACTCGAACGAAAGGTTCAAACCTTGCGGCTCCAGAGAAAGGCACCGAGATGCATCGTCTGCATGGGACTGCCCGGAAGCGGAAAGTCGACCTTTGCCGACCGCCTGGCCGGGTCCTTTCCCCCCGAAAACAGCTGGCTGGTCATCAACCAGGACARGCTCGGAAGAAAGGAGTGCGAAAGGCTGGCGGRAAAAAGCAGACCCGGGACCCGGGTGATCCTGGATCGATGCAATCCAACGGCTTCCGACCGAGCAAAGTGGCTCGAGCTGATGCRTTCGCCCCCCAGGKCCGACGTCTCTCTCGTCTGCTTCACGGCGGATGCCTCGGTCTGCAAACAGCGGGTAAAAGGCCGAGAGAACCACGAGACCATTCCAAGGGGCAGGGGCGGGCGCATCGTTTCCGAAATGGCGAAGAAACTCGAGCTTCCCAGCGACGCCGAACGGAAGCGATTCGGATCGATCCACTTCGTTTCTTCGTTTGACGATGCCGAAGGACTCCTGTTCTCGCTTGGWGCACGATAACAATGCATCAAAAYGCATGGCAAAGATAAGAATCCACTTCCAATCTACGTTTTGTACTTCGAGTAATTCTCCTTCTTGTAGGGTACCACCTGCCATTTTTTGGACCAACGCGAACAATCCAACGTTGCATCGCACGTTCGAAACAAAACTGTCGTGCCCCGGGCCTTTTTCCATGCCTCGCCTCGAATCCTCCCCTAGTCGTAGCCAAAGTCCTTCCGTGYCATTTTTTTCAGYCGGTCCCTGAGATGGCGGTCCCCCTCTTTTTTCTGGCTTCCGTGCTTTCCACCCAGGAGGTCGTCCCAGTCCAGGGAGAGCCGGCCCTGGTTGTAGGTATTTTGGGTGGACACCATCGGGCGATTGACCTTTGTTTTGGTGTTGGAATCCCGCTCTTGGTTTGCGTCCCCGGCGTCCCCGTGGCAGGCCTCTAAGAGATTCTCCCGGATCGTTGCCTCGTGGCGCTGCTCGTTTTCGGTTTCGTCCAGAAAGCCGGCCAGTTTCGCGACGGCACACGGGGTGGCTCCCTCTACGGAAAACACATCGTCGATGTGCCCGTCCTTCTTTGCCCCGAGCATAGCGGTGTTGTATTCGTAGACATAGTGCCCCGCGGCCTCGATGCACGAAGGCTTGGTCTCCCCGGAAGAAAAGGCCTCGCTGTGGGGAAAGAGGGCCCTGGCGAACAGCAGAAAGGAGGGCTGCACTTCGCCCGCCACGCCTCCGATGCAGAACTTGGTGACGAGCGACTCGACCACCCGGAGGGGGTGCCGGACCTGGAGCAAGTGCTTGCGGTAGGGGGTGGTGCAGCCGGAAGAGAAGGAAGACGACTGCGACGACGACAACGGCGAGGAGGAGGAGTCCCGCAGGCCGCAGCCCCATTCTCGCTCCAGCAGGGACTCGCACTCGTCCCTCCAGCAGGCGTTCCAGGACTGCCGGAGCGAGCACCTCCCACCGTCGCGAAACATAAAGGGGTGGAAGCCTATGTTCGGGTGCAGGTCCCTGCAGAGGCTGCCGACGGCGTACCGAAAGAGCAGCTCCCCCTCGACGGCCATGCTGCGGGGACCCCCGCTCGCTCCCCCCGCTCGCTTGCCCGCCGGGAGCTCGATCGACAGGCTCCCGGGAAGGTCGATCCCGGGCCGGGGCAGGAAGCGGATCCCGTGGAACCAGGAGACGGTCCCGTCGCGGACAAAGCTCCACAAGGTCTCGGAGTTCTCGTGTCCGATCTCCAGTCCCAGCCCGAGCGGGGGCTTGCTTGCCAGGTCGTGGGCCAGCTGCGTGGTCCCGGAGCTCATGGTTCCCACCACGAGCACCCGGCGGGGGTCGGCCTCGCCCACGGAAGGGCGCAGCAATGCCGGGGACACCCAGCTGCTCGCGGGGGACAGCGACAGCCATTCGGGCCGCTGGAGGAAGACAAAGAGGTAGGCGTTGCGGAGGCCGTAGGGCAAAAGGACGAGGGCCGTGACCAGGAGGAAGATTGCGAGCTCACCGGGTCCGTTCTTCGTTGTGGTGGGCGGGGAAGGACCGGGTCCATTCGCATTCGCCTTCGCATTCGCGTTTGGATTAGCCTTCGCGTTCTTCGCTGCACCATCGCTCGGTGCCTTCTTCTTGGGACTGCTCCTGTGGCCTTTCCCTCCCCGCTGACGCATCCCGTTTGGCTTCGACTTGGGCTTTGGTCTGGAACCGTCCATGCTAGGCGTCGGCTTGTATCTCTTGTCGTGGGTGGTTCTTTGAATGAGATTGTGTCTTGATTGGTGTTGTGTGGGCCATCGTCGGCTGCTTCTCTTCGGTCTGGCGGCAAGGCTCACAAAATACAAATCTTTCACGGGTTTTCCCTTCGACTGCCAGTAGTACTACCGTACGTACAGTGCGCACCACTATTCCACTTTCAATCCAACGGTCCGCGCCTTTTATTTAGTCGAGTGAGTCGATTTCAATGTTCGATGTTGTTTTCTTCGAAGACGACCCCCGGTTCGGAAATTGGCGCGAAATGCAGTATCTTGATGTGCAGTGATCTCTGCATCACCTTCCATCAACCATCGACTACGAGTACCATGCAGTCAGGTCAACACCAGCTTCCGAAGATCGAGACACCCAAAACCAATTGATAAGAATCTGAGAATCCCGATGATCCCTCGCATCGTCGCGTTGCACTTATTCTGTTTTCTATTGTGAGCAATCCACGATACCAGGCTATCTATCTATCTATCTATCTATCGTTTTTGTATCCCAAGGAGCCGAAACGATGAAATTTGCTGTTTCGGCTCGAGCTGTCGCGGGGCCGACAGCCTATCGGTTTGCGAAAGTCGGTTTTCTGTTCTTTTTTGTTTTTGCTGTAACAAACAAAGCTAGTGCTGCGACAGAACCAACAACACCAACTCCCTCGGTTGCTTCCTCCACCACCACCGTCTTGGATAAAACCATTCCTAATGTTTTCGATACCGACGACGAGCACCAGCAACCCGCAGATCCTACCAGCGGCAGCGGCAGCGGCATCGACCAGTTGATACACGAGTCTCTCGACGAGATTCTCGCGGCGATGAAGGAATTCCATTCCGGGGGAACACCGGGGCGGCCCTTTGTGACCCTCACCTACGCCCAGAGCATCGACGGGAAAATCGCGCTCTTGCTGGATCGAGCCGCAAGGGGTGCCTCCCCCCGCGCCGCCGCCACGTCGTCGAACTTTGCCATCAGCGGCCACGAGTCCCTCCGCCTGACCCACGCGCTGCGGTCCGTCCACGACGCCATAGTGGTGGGGGGGAACACCCTGGCCGTCGACAACCCGCGCCTGGGCAACCGGCTGTGGAAGACCACCGGTGCTTCCGATTCTTGGAGCGACCGTTGCGGCAGCGGGCACCAGCCCCGCCCCGTGGTGCTGGACACGCACCTCCGCTCCGTGAGAGCGCTGGGAGCGGCGATGCGGGCCGAGCGGCCGATCGTCTGCTGCAGCAAGGGCGCGTACGACCGGGCCGTTCGGGAAGGCTTTCGGTGCGACGCCGGCTTGGGAGAAAGAAGCACACGCGGCGGCGGGGGCGGCGGTCCCGGGGACGAACGGGTGGCCGGGAAGACCGGCA
>CAACVS010000089.1:0-28061 GCA_900660405.1 Pseudo-nitzschia multistriata
GTGTGTATTTAAAAAAAAAAGGTTGCGAGCGGTCGCTACTGCTTGCGAACACTTTTTGTGACGTAGTACTATTACTAGTAGGTGAAACAAATGTATAGTATGATATCACCTCCTGTTTGATCAGTGAGATCCATCCAGCATCCTGTTCCCAGCACCACCACTTGCTTGCTGGTGTAAGCCAATTGGCTGCTGACAGATTCCTGTAAATGTTTTGGTAATGATATTTGTATCCATGATCACCAGCACTCCTCCTGCAAAGGATCTGAGGAGTTCATAGTTGCCACCAGAATGCTGCACAACCTCTTTCTTGTCTCCTGCTGCTTCTTTGGTTCCCACCAGTGGTGACAAGCAATGGATCCTTCTTGTTCTTGGCTCAGCCCATTTGTGTAGTCTGGCTACACAGCACTCTGGAAGTAGAGTTCTAGAAGAAGAAGAGTGATTGTGGTGAGAACCCCATGTGCTGATTGCTCCTCTTCCATTGTAGTAGTTGTAATGAGATCACTAGGGCACCACAGCAGTGGCACCAGAAAGAACTAATAGCACAAACAACTACTAGAATACTACTAGGGTGAAGACACCTATAGGTACTAGTAGTACTACCAAAAGATACAACAAGGAGAAGAATGAGGAACATAATTTATTTGAGAAAAAAAAACAATGTCATATTTTATTCAATGATGCAAAATAACTACTAATAGCTAGTGACTACTTTTATCCTTTGGTACCACCACCAGTGTGAACCGTATTTTTATTATTACTAGTAGTAGTACTAATACTAGTACTACTAGCTAGTAGTACTAGTACTACTACTATTTGTATCTACTACTACCAGGATTACTAGTACTAGTACTACTACTACTACTAGGACTAGGTCTACTATGAGCAACCAACTAGCACTTACCTTGATTGCCTCATCATCAGAACTACTAAGGCAGCCAAACAAGAAGTACTAGCCCCCATACCACAAAGAGAAGAACCTTGCCTACTATAGTACTACTACTACTACTAGTACTACTAAGAATGGCAAAAAGAATCTCCTTCCCTTGGTGCTTGTGCTGCTACTAAAGACAAAGAAGAAGCCAAGAAGCTCCTCAATCTTCTCCTCATGTTGTTCTTTTGATAGCTCTTGCTGTTGAGTGGTGCTGTCGATAACTATTTTTTTGAGAATATCTCAAAATTCAAAATCTCACCAGCAGGAGCAGATCACTAACAATACAACTTGTAGATCACATAAATTCCCTCTATTTACATCAAGAAAAAAGATAAGAGAGACAGAAGTAATAATTGTTTTCACCTGAATTTTATTATTATTGAACCTTGTGAACTGGGATACTACTAGGCACTGGTGCTGAAAGGGATGGCTGGTAGTATTCTCGTATTTTTGATTGGGACCAACAGAGGAATGGGAGTTTTTGATACGATTAGAAAGAATCTTGTGTACGTAGTCGTACTCGGAAGGTGGTACGTTCTGGTCGTAATATATTTATCCTATGAGCTTATGTTATGTTTATTTTATGGTACGGCATTGTTCTCTACTTCTATTGCCGGATTTACGTTGCACTGGAATCAAACTCAAGAAACATAATAATGTTCAACTGGCGGGTCTCTTGCGAGGCCAGAGCGAAGAAGAAAGCTTACTTCAACCTGATCCTTAATAAAACCTTTCGTTTGTAGCACGTATGTATGGTTCTGGTGGCGCGAAAACTGGTCTCATGAGCATAAATGCCAGTTGGGGATAGGAATGTCGCGCACGACAGTAAATAGTGAGTTGCACATCATTGTAATGGTCTTTCCCAATCTTGTCAATCATAGACTCTTCCACAAAAGGGTCATCATCATAATCTATTGTTGAAGCTAATACTTACTGTATCTTGTTGAACAAACCAATCGAATGACTCGAATCGTCAGCGAAAAAATCACATTAAGTCGATTTATATACTTTCTTTGAAGTCAAGGCTATAATTAGCATTGAGATACCACTACAAATTATCAACTAACGCTTTTGATCTCATTACAAAGACCCCAAATAGTGCCCACGCAACAAGCACGCAACGTGTATTGTGTTGTCTTAAAGCCCTAAAACCGCGACGAGTGTGCGTGGTTTCACATAAATTCAAATGATTACCAATAATTATTTGTAAGCCACTCACAGCCTCTACCGTACTTGTTACTGCACGGGTCTCCATTGATAAGAAATGATAAACCACTTGCTGAGGTTTTTTTGTGTTCTGCGGGTTAGGTTGCAATTCTTGCTTCGTATTCTGATCCGAACCACGAGACTATCGTGCGCTTATCGTACGACGTTCTTTGTGCAATCTACAGACGATAATTTTAATTGAACATCACACGTACGAATAGGAAACAAATTTATTTTGTCTATCATTAGTACAGATACTGCCACTTAATGTTTTGACAACACCTTTTGTATCAATAATCAATATTTTTGTTAACATAAAAAATCCGATTCTCGCTCTGTCTTTTGTGATTGCCACTTCAATAGCACCTACCACTGAAGTAAGTCGAAGAAACTGGGCTGTGATATATTCCGTCAGACAACAAACTAAACAACATCCAAAGCCAAAGCACGACTACACTAACCTGTTAACAATACCACGTACCATCCGAACAACCAGCAACGGCGAGAAAGCAAAAACATATTCCGGGCAATCCCTTTTCCATTGAAGGCGTTCGTTCCATTCCATTCTGTTCTGTTAGGTTGAATCGCGTCGCATTGAAGTCGCACCAAGATGATGGATCCCGAAAAATCTTCCAAACGACGGAACATCGCCGACGTGGACCACCGAAACGACAAGAACATCGTTATCTCGAGCAGCAGCGGCGACGGCGACAAGGACGACAGCAAGGATGACCAGAAAGCCCACAACAGCAGCGGCGGCGGCGGCCGCAAGCGGTCTCCGGCGCACCGAACCCGCCCGTGGACGGCCGCCGACAGCAACCGGTGCGAGTACGTCCTCGAGGTCCTGAACCACGACGTCATGCTCGGCCGGGGATCCGGACCGAACGACCACGTGGGGAACATCAAGTTCCGAGACCTGGTCCACTCGAGAAAGACAGAATACCTCTCGACAAACCACCGCCAGACCAAGGCCTTCATCGCCAAGGAAATCGTCGACCAGGTGTACGAGCGGGGCGGGCGTTTCCTGAAGAAACTCGGCACCGCCGAGACCGCCAGGATGCTTCCAAAGGTGCTGGCAGACATGGGCATCGACGACGACGAGAACGACACGGCCCCGGGCGAACTGGGCGAGGAACCCAGGGAGGTCTACCAGATCCAGAAGCACTCGATCGTCATGGAAAAGGCCAAGCAGGCCCTGCGCCAGAACCAACGGGGCGGATCTCCGAACCATTCCGATTCTCCCGTCGGAAAGGGACATTCCCCGATGCTTTCCAAGCATCCGCCCGTCATGGGGTCTCCGGTGCACAAGAACAAGATATCCCACAATTCCTCGCCGCACGACGTGCTCTTGAACAACAACCGCAACAGCAGCAGCTGCGGCGCCCGGAGGCACAGCATGGGCAGCGGTTTGGAAACCAACAGTTTCAATCCTTGGACCGGTGTTGCCAATGGAAACGGTAGCATCCCAACGAGGCTGAACAATGCCTCCTCAATATCGCCGGGAGCCAACAACAATACCAGCAGCACTAGCAGCAGCAACAACAACATTGGTCTCCGGCAGCACCAAGGAGGCATGTTTGGAGGTGCTGGGATCCAGAGCAACGCCGCAATGGAACCCTTCCACGTTCCGAATTCGAATTATTCGTCGTCGTCTCAGCAGCAACATCAGCAGCAGGAGCAGGATTCCCCCTTCCACCAACAAAGATTCCACCAGCACGACCAGCAGCAACGGGAACCAACGAGTGGCAACCAGGCGCTGATCGACCTGCAGCACCAACACGACATGCTCATGCAGTACCAGCAGCAATTTGGTCAGAACCAGCAGACGAGGTTCCTGCTGGAGCAGCACAAACAAATGATCCAGAAAGAACTCGAGGTCGAGATCCGAAAAGAGCAGCTCCGACAGCTCCAGCTGCAACAGATGCAAAAATTCGTGAGCGGTCCGCCGTTGTTCTCCAAGGAACAAAACGACCCACAACCGAATCCGCACCGGTCACAACCTCGACAGGAGCAGACTATCCCCTTGCGACACCCGTCCCAGGAAGGACCTCCGAACTTTTTGAACGGAATGGCAACCTACACCACGACACTGGACAAAATGGAAGGAAATCGACAGGAAACGAACTCCCATCGCCTCGACTCCAACCTCGGCATGGGAGAAGCCAAGGAAATGATGCTCAAGACCTCCTCGAAAGGCGGCAGAGACGAAAACAGGAAAAAAGAAATCCGGAACACAAAGGACGATAAATCCATAACGCAAATGAGTACAATGATGGGATCCTTCAAGGACATGTCCGTTCGATCGAACGAAGACGCTTCTATGCACAACTCTTCCAACGATACGATCGGTACCATCGACAACATGACCGGGGGCATGGTCGGCGGACTTTCCATGGCCCACATGAGCGGCATATCCATCCTGACTATGATGAACGATTCGACCGATTCCCTATTGAAAAACACGGGCAGGGCCAAGGACCTCGGCGCCCACAATGCCTCGTGGGGAACCCCCGACGTGGGCAAGGGAGTGGGGTCCATCGGCATAATTCAGAACTCCTCCCAGTCGAGGCTTGATCGGCGGCCCGATGCGGCCGCGAGCGAACGATCCGCAGCAGCCGCCGCGGGGGCCGCGGCCCTCGGAAAGAACTTTTTCGGCGGCAGCGTGAACCACCACCACCAGGGCTCGAGGTTTGGGAACGATGGACACGTGGCCCCGAGGCGGTCCAGCACCCCCGCGAACAGCCGTGCCTACATGGCGAACCACCACGGCGGAAGCAGCGGCAGCAGCAACAACACGGCTGCCGCAGTCTCCGCCATACTAGCCATGGCCGGTGGGGAATGCGGCAACGGCGTCAATGGGTTTGGTCCTCTCCAACAGCAGCAGCAACACCAACACCAACACCAACACCAACACCAACACCAACACCAACACCAACACCAACACCAACACCAACACCAACACCAACACCAACACCAACACCAACAGCAACAACAACAGCAGCAGCACCATCTGCAGCAACAGCAGCGATCGCAGAGCCTCAACTTCAACAACAGGAACGCCAACAACTTTCTCCCGGGTCGCAACTCAACATTCGGAACACACGAACCGATACTCAGCTCTGGATTGAATGCCGGGGAGGTGAACAATTGGAGGAATGGAAACACCGATCCAAACAACAGTTATGCCATGGGTGGAAACAATATTAATATGGGTTCCAATGGTCCCTTTGACACACGTCACCACCACGCTAATTGAATCACGGCCACAACCAATAGGATTCCAACAAATTCTAGTGGAGGCGTTAGAATTATAAGGGGGCAGTGATGATTTTTTTTGCACGGTGCGATGATTGCAGGAAATGGGGAGACAAGGTACACGTTTCGAACATAATTTTTGATTGCACCCGGGTTGGGGAAAGCGAATGATCCACAGCGCCATGCAATTGATGCATCGATGGCATCCTGTTTGGTGATTTGCAATGGTTCGCGATTTCAAGTTGAACAAGAAACGAGAGCACCAAAAAATGCAAATAACTACTGATTGGAAAGAGAAGTTAATCTGTTTTAGCAATCTTTGAATTTTTATTTTGGATCATTTAGTCACTTCTAAATGCAATTAAAATACTACGAGGAAATACGAAATTGTAGGGGCAAAGCATAAAAATTAAGGTATGTACATGATGTACTGATTTATCATCCACAGTGATTTTGTAGTCAAGATGTAGGCACATATCATTCTCACAAGAGTGATTTGTAGTAGCAGTACAGCAGTTTCTTCTTCTCTAGATATTCTTGTTTTCCCTGTTTTATTTATACTGCTGATAGGATAATAAAACTTTTAGTGGAAAATGAAGAGGCAAGAAATCTGACTTGTGGTAGTAATAGGAAATAACAAAACTGCATTTGTTGGAGACATGCACAGAATAAATTCGTTGCCCCCCTATACCACTATGAGTAGTAGTACCAACAGCAACTCTTTAAAATCTGAAAAAATGTTATGTGGAGTGTCAAGGGTGTGGTGAAAAATGTGAAAGAAAAACAAGATGCCTTTGTTGTTACTCTTGCGTAACAAGAAATCACATGATGAAACAACAAGAAGAAAACAACAAGAAGAATATTTGTTGTTGCGAAGAAGATCTATTACTATTAGTAGTAACAGCAACATGATTGGGGCATGATATTGCTGTTGCTGTTTGGTGCTGTTGACTGTGGTGCTGTGAACAGGGTATCTGCTGTATTTTGTTGAAGGATATGTTTTTTTTAAGCAGTGTTCTGCTGGTTCTGGTTCTGTGACACCAGTGTGTCATCTGGAGAATGTTACTGTAGAATCTATGTGATTTAGTACTGGGTTCTCCTCCGCTGGTTTCCTAAAACTCTGCCGGTGAAAGACTCGGAACTTTGAAGTTCATCGCTGGCTCTGTGTTTGAGGTGGGACAGTAAATCAAACTGCTATTGTCCAACTGTTCTCTATCCAATTGGTCTGATGATGGTTGATGAGTTGAGGTATGTTTCCTTGTTGCTCATAACCTGTGAATGTTGATAGGCTCCCTGCTATGTGTTATTACGTGGTTTACAATAGAGGAGTGAGGTTATTCACCAGCTACTCGGAATTTAACCTCACAAAATGAGCCAACTGACAATATTTTACATTTATTTTGTTTCAAAAAAATCAAGAACTTGAAAAAATAATGTGGTTGGTACGCTCTAAAACCAAACCTCTCAATTTTGAGTACCGTACATACGTAATTCAATGAAATTCTTGTTTCTTGGCGTAATATTTTTTTGGCGCGGGAAGAACTTCGGAAAAAATCATCCCTCAATTTATCTTGAAATCTTGAAAAGTCCCAATCCCAAAAAGGAAACATCAAGAATCGTATGGTTGTTGCTTCTCGTGTCTTCATCGTCGTTACAGCTGATCGACAAACATCTAGGCAGAATAGTAATTGAGAGTTGGTAATGGCACCCAACTACACTGTTCCAGAGCGCATTCTACGTCTGAAAAAGTATTATGTTGAAGGGATACATAATTCTTTGTTCCTTTCTTTTTCGAAGTACGCAACAGTTTTCACACCTCGAATGGAAAGATAGGAGACGCGTTGACTCAAGAGGTGCACTGAGGGCATCAGACACTTCTTCTTCGAATGGGGGTGACGATAATTCTGTTCTGCAGGCAAGACGCCTGTCTCTTGGACGAATATTCAATGGCGAGCGAGAATACTTGTTCAACACCAAGAAAAACGTTCGCTCTTACGAATGGACTGAAAAGGAGGCGGAGGACTTGTTCGAGAGCATTAATGATATCGACGAAAAGAATCCTCTGAATAATTTCCTCGACTTGAACTTGATGCTACTCATGCAGAGTGATACGCCAGATGATATACTAGTCGAAAAGGGAGGGGACATTGGAAGGAATAGCGTAGTTTATGACGTCTATGATGGACAACAGCGGTTGGTGACCTTGAACTTGCTGCTGGCTGCCATTCGGGATGCTTTGCTCAATAATTTTCCCGATTCTCCGAGAAGTGTGGCTATTGCGAAACAAGTGGCAAATATGATATTTCCCCAAGATCCATTGTTTGCTCCMGTCTGCAGAATCAAAGTGCGCGAGAGGAATGGTAATAAATGGCTGGATTTGATATCTAGCGGAGCAAACGAAGAAGAGGATGTGATTAATCTCCTTCCAAAGGAAAGGGCGTGGGGAAGGCTTGGTGTTCCCAAACCGGACCAAAAAATTATTTGCATTTACAACTATTTTCGAAGAAGACTTGACGAACTTAGCGAGAACCAAATTCGTCAGCTCATAATACATATCTCATCAGATGTATATGTACTAATGAGTATTACTTCCGACATCAACGTTGCTCGAAATTTTGTCATGAGTCAAGGCAAAGGGAAGAGCATCGAACCCGTGGATTGGTACAAGGGGACAGTAAGTTTTTTAAACGAGAACGAAAGTGTTCAAGAGACTACAATGGAGAGCTGGGAGGAGCTTTGCGAAGATATAGGTCGTGACACGCTACAAGATGCGTGTGTTCTTTTGGCACAACAACGCCAAGGCACCAAGATAAAGAAGAACGAAGAAATCTCTATTGTTGAACAGACCTTTCGAGATACTATATCTAGTATCGGTGCTGAAACTTCCGACAAAGGAGAGGCTCTATTTAAATATAATATCACACCTGCAGCCAGGGCCCTCAATGATTTTCGAGAAGGAATTTTCAAACTACATGAGACAGATGATATGGAACCACCAAGCCTTAGCTTTCTACGCGCTACTGCTAAAATCGCAACCTGCAAAGAGATTGAAATGGTTTTACTCGACATCGTCAGCAAATGTAATGCAAAGGCCATCGACAAAAGCGCTGTGCCAAAGATATTGAAGAACGTCGAGACAATCGCTCTCTGGATGATGGTTACCAAGCCAAAACCGAAGGATCGGTTTGGACGCTGTTTGAGTATCATCGAGGACCAGGGCAACGCCTCTCTCTCATATGATGAAAGGTCTTCGGTTGTTGAAGGCCTACACAATTTTGAGTTTGGAAAACCGGCGGAACGAAAGAAGGCAGCGGCGATACTAGCACGTCTCAACGAGTATGTACTCTTTAAAAACTCTCAAAGCAGGCTTGAACCTACGAATGCGGGTAGGCACATCGAGCACGTTTTGCCCCAGCACCATAAAAATTTGAATTCATGGAACGAGACATGGGATCCCACAGATGCATCAACATGGAAAGACAGGCTTGGAAATCTGGCACTCCTCAATAGGAATACGAACAGCAAGATCGGAAACGGTAGTTTCGAAACAAAGAAAGAGCATCTCATCGACTCGCCGTATCCTCTGACGAAGGACATCGCCAAATCACAAACGTGGGACGTACACGCCGTAAGGCGAAACCACGATATGTGCATTGACCTCGCTAGAAAGGTCTGGAAGTTGTGAACGGACCCAAAAATGCGGGCCGGTATCACTCTGGTAACCAAGAGTCTTCCTAGCTACTAGACTCAAGCAAACGAGGCCGTAGCTTGGAGCGCACCAACGGTCGATTGACAATTTCTTTGTTGGCAAATCCTACATGAATTAATAAAGCACGTAACTTATACTGATTGATGATATCAAAGCAGATTAGCGCATCCAATATCATTACCATTCATACTGTACACAAGATGGTTTCATTCAAATACCATGGATTAGCAAGATGGATCGAATCGGATTCCTGCCAACTCTTCGCTCACCTCCCACAACCGTCTTAGAGAATCTTCGTCGCTGGCAAAGTCTAGAGTAGGCTCGGGTGTACCGAACTCGCCGTAGTGTTGTCCGCTCTGAACACTCTCTCCATCGAAGTCGGTAGCCGCAGCATAGGCCAGATAGACGTGGCAGTTCGCTCCCTGTTCCACTGGCGTCATTACGCTGAAGTAGAACGGTGAGATGATCACACGTTCCATCCAGCCCATGCCCGCAGGTTGCTCTCCAAGCCTCTCACCGTTTCGTAGCCGTTCGTTGTAGCTCCTGGTGTCGTACCCAAAGGAATCCAGGCACCTCCACATGTCGCTGGCGATGATGCCCGGGTGGAGAGAGACGGACCTCAATCGCCCGCTGGCGCGCCGGTCGAGTTCTTTCGTGAACATAATATTGGCCAGCTTGGACTGCGAATACACGTCGTCGGTATAGGCGATTTCAGACTGGATGTTTTCGAAATCGAAACCGAATGCAGCGTCTTCACTACCCTCCCCGTGACTGGCCCGTGCACCCCTGTGAGCCAACGAAGACACATTGATTACCGTGCAGCAGCCCTCTCCCTCGCCGTCATTCTCCTTCAAGAGGCCCTCCCCAAAGAGGCTCGCCGTCAACAAAAAGTGCCCCAGGTAACAGGATTGGAAGGTCCGTTCGAAGCCATCCACCGTAAGCTCCCGCGAAGGGAATCCCCCGGCGCCGGCGTTGTTGACCAGGACATCGATCGGTTTGGTCCCGCTTGGTGGCGGAATAGACTTTCTCCCTTCCTTGGCGCGCTTCATTTTCGCCTTGGCGTCCGCGGCCCGGTCGGTGATTTTTGACAAAGACAGCAGGCAGTCTTTGTACCGATCGGGAAACGACCGGACCGACGAGAGATCGTCCAGGTCGAGCTCGATTCCACGCACCACCGGATCCATATTTTTTCGTTCGTTGTTCCCATTGCCGCGCCCACGGCAGTAGTCCCGGACGGCATTCACAGCGAACCGCACCCGATCCGCGGTCCGGGCCGTGAGGACAACGGTGGCCCCGGCCATAGCTAGGCGTTTTGCGGTCTCTAGTCCCAGCCCCGAAGAGGCACCGGTAATGACCACAACCCTCCCGGTCATGGAATCCAGGGGCGGCCGAACAATCCCATTCGCGTCCGTGTAGGTCACGCGCTCTTTCCATTGCGGATGGTTCCCAAAGCCGAATACGTTGCGCAGCATTGTTTCGGAAAAATTCTCCGGATACAGCTCCGACACGTCTTTACCATGCACCGTGCCAACTCTCTCCATCTCCGTTTTGTTTGCGGCTCGTCGAGTAGTCCCCCGCGACCTCTGCTGCGTCCGTTGCCCCGGTGACGCAAACGCCTCTGCGAAAGATGGTCCATGCCAGGGAGAGAATATCGCGGGCATTGTCGCCATTGCTGTGGCCCACGACAACGCCACTCGCTTTCGATGCAGAAAGACCGCTGCCTTGCTCCTTTGGTTTGATCTCTTCTTCTTTTTCGAACCATCAACGACTTCAGAGGTCTCCCAAAAACATCGTGTCGACGCCGACGTCAATGCGGATGTGCTAACTACCATGGTGTATCTTTTTTCAATGCGATTGATTAGCCAAGCGAAGAGACAAAGCAAGTCAATGTGTTTTTTGGATCAATAGTATGAGAAGTTGGAAGTATTTTGTAGGATATTCCTTCGGTACGTACGAGTACGTACCGAACCTACTGTTGGGTCTTCGATAATTTTTTCGTCTTGTCAAACATTCTACCGTATGACAAGCAACGAGCATGCACGACTCACCAACACGCTGCTGACTCACAAAAACAAAAATTTCTCGAATTAAATTTCTCAAAAGCTAAGTACGGTATCGTACTCGCACGTACATAGAACGGTGAGTTGATTGGCGGGAAGATAAGAGGGAATGGGTCATTCCCGATAACATATATCGCGGTATGTTTTCAGGAATCACATTCAGTGGTACAGAAGACACAGACAGACAGCTCATCTTACATATTCCCCCCCCATTTTTGGAATTTGGAATCCTGTATAAATTGCATGCTATTTCACAAAATTCCAAAGTGGCGGGAACTTTGGGATTTTCACCAAACCAGCTCTGCCTTCAAAACTTCGGAAACAGAATCCTCGAAAATCCTTCKCCTCCAAAATTGAATCCTCCTCSRAAAGAACAACACCAACAACCAGCACAAAACAGTCCCTACCCTCACTATTTGGCAATCGATTGCTCCTTCACAGGAAAAATGTCCTCCTTTCAGTTAGTTTTAATTGCATGGTGCTGGGCTCTCCAGCAGCCATCGGCTGTCCCTTCACGACAAGCGCCGACGAGACAGGAGGATGCCAAGGATTGCACTTATGGGGTGTACTGAATCCCCATTCACTTATCTGTTTKGTTCTGGAGATGACCAGGCTCTGCTAAATTGCTGTGGTCTAGACCATCCTGTCTTTAGGGAGCTCCTCTCCATTTTTAAGCCAGTGTTCGATATGTACACTGTGGACAGACACACTGAGCAAATCAGACCTTGGCTATTTACGAAGGAAGGCAAACCCAAGGGGAAACCAAGACTGATAACCCCAACTGTTGGGCTAGCTTTGGTGTTGACTTGGTACAGGATGCGAGGATCAGCAGCTAGGGCCTTGTCTATGGTATTTGGACTTACCTCCACTCCCCTGTACAGATGGTTGAGATTTTCTAGACGAGTCCTTCTTTTTGTGTTGCAAAAACACCCAAATTCAATCATTAGGCCCCCAATCGATGAAGAAGTAGAGGCATACGTGTCAGCAATAGCAAGGAAGTACCCGACACTTGGAACAAAGAAGGTTTGGGGTGCAGCAGATGTGCTAAAAATTAAGCTTGAGCACTCTACCAATTGGCATATTCAGGCTATGTATTATAATGGGTGGGGCATGGATACTTACATTAATAGTTGCCTTGTCTTTGCCCCCGACGGACAAATCCGGATGGCAATATTTAACTGTCCTGGGACTTTTCATGACAGYACCATGGCAGATTATGGCATATACGAGAAGCTGGAGGCAATATATGAGAGGAATGGCGGATCAGTTGTTGTTGACTCGGCCTTTAAGGTGAGAGGGGCAAAGTATCTCATTCGAAGCCAGCAAAATGATCCAGATACATTCCCCACAATGGCAGAGAACAATCATGCTATTGTACTTAACCGAGAAGCCACAGCAGTTTGACAGCTGTCAGAATGGGGCATGCGAATGATCCAGGGGCAATTCCAAAGAATGAAAGAAAGAATGAAACTGGAGGAATTTAGTGATAGGAAGGTTATCATTAACCTCATGTTGTTGTTGTATAATTATCAGTGCAGCAAGGTGGGCATTAATCAGATCCTCAACAGCTTCATGAGCGATACGAGTGGCTTTGAATCCTTTGAAAAGCTGAGGGAATCCTATGGGACGAGACAGATAGGATACTTTGCTTACCAACTTCAGCCCAATGGGGACACCAACAGCTCTTTCCCTGGCTTGTTGTCGTGAGGATTGTTGATTGGTGCAGATTGTCAATTGCGTTGCAGATTGTCAATTGTCAATTGCGCCATGGTTGTGTTATCCCCATGGTTGTTTCAGTTATCTAAGTGTAATGAATTACTAATTACTATTTCTACAGTTACTCCAGTTACTCCATTTACATTATGAAGAGTGACGAGTGAGCAAAAAGGAGCAAACAAGAAGGTACCTACACAATACACCGTGTTATTTGAGTTCCTTTCCCACTGTAGCGCCGTGTTATTTTGTGTTGCTAGTTTTCGTGGGAAGGAACCGGGACCGGTAACTAAGAGGGAACACGTTGGAATCCCACACGATTGCTGGCATGCTTTCGTTTACATAGAGCTAACTTGCTGGCATGCTTTCGTTTACATAGAGCTAACTCAATGGACACGGGATCCAACGATCCAACAAGTTTTCATGTGAACCTTTTTACACGAAGTATCGTGTATGATTCCTTTTACACGTAGTAGTATCGCGTATTGGATTTAGAAGCAGTATTAGTATTCAGTACTCATAAATCAGTGCAGCAAGTGGAGCAAACAGCAATCAGCAGCAAGGAGTGGAGCAAACAGCAATCAGCAAACAGTAGTTTAATTTAGTAATCTTAATTTGTATTTAACCATGGGATTACACCGAATCATCCTCTGAGGAGGAGGAGGACGACGAGTCCTCGCGCTCACGCTGTCTCTTCTTGTTCTTCTTCTTCCTCTTCTTTCTGTCCTGGACAAACATGCTGGCAACAACACGAACCATATCTTTGATTTCAGCCAAAGTATGCTGATACTGTTGCATTGACGCTTGAGCAAGTGTTTCTTGGTGCTTCATGGACAAGTGGAACATGGATGTGATATCAGTGTTGATGCTGCTGATACTGCTGGAGCCTCTGGTGGAAGCTTTTGAGTATGCTCTCTTGAGGGGAGCGCGAGGGCGAGAAGTGCTCACCAGGTTCGGAAGTTGATTGGGTTGTTTCCTGTGTTTGCTGTGTTTGCTGAGTCGACGATTGCTGAGTTCTTGGTCCTTGAGCAAGCTGCACCATCTGAGTTGCAGCGAGCTGTGTTGGTGTCTCCTCCTCCTCAAGAAGCTGAGTCGGCGTCTTGTGATGAGTGGGTGAAATCGTCTCAAACCGAGGAGTGAGAAGCTCAGCAGCGGTTTCTTGGKTAAGTTGCGAAGGCTGTGTAAGTTGCCAGCAAGGAGGACTTGGGGTCTCATTGTTGTCTTCACAATTGGTGTTATCCTCACTAATCACGTATCCTTGTTCCAGATCAAACTCCTCTTCCCCATCTCCAAGGGCTGCCTTGGCACCAATCAACTCCTTGATCTCCTTTGCAAGCTTGATTGCTGGCGACATGTACGGATTCCCAGTAGGAATTTGTTTCCTGTGGAGGGTGGAGTACTTCCTGATGATGGAATCTTTGTCTCTTCCAGTCCCCCAGTTCTCTTCATGRGTATCAACAACAACTCTCCATTGTTCTGGTCCAATAGGAATGATCCTCCTCATGAGTGTCAGCAAGTCCATGGTCTCTCTATGSGTGTAGTTGGTGGAACCTTTGGATCTTCCTCCTCTTTCTTGAGCAATCGACCTTGCTGGACGCGTTGCTGCTGTCGACCTTGCAGCTGTTGCTCCTGCTGTTGGTGCTTGAGCCCACCTTGCAGCTGTTGTTGCTGGAGCTGGAGCTGGAGCTGGTGGAGCCATGATCCTTCTTTTATGAGCCAGCAAAGAGGAGGGTATGCTAATCACACATGGGATTTCGATGTCTTCCTCCCTCTCAAGAGAGCGCCGGCTCTCTTCCCTCCTCCTCTTACTAGTAGCAAGCCGCGCTTGCTGCTGCATTCTCCACAACAGAAGAATCTGGATGCTTGTATTAGAATTAAGTAGAGGGCTCCACGCGCCAACAACCATCCTCAGCATTGCTGTTTCTCTTTGTTCCTTCTCTTTGTTGTTCCTTCTCTTTGTTGTCATTCCTTCTCTTTGCTGCTGTCGAAGAAAAGATGTGCTTTTTTCTTCCTTGACACTTGAATCGGTTTGCCGCCTGTTTAGGGCGCGCCTGCTCCCGAGACTGAATGGTTAAGTCAAGGATTCCAATTCAAAAATATGTAAATTACATATTTCTTGGTTGCCGGAGGATCACTACAACCAAAATTTATGTATTTTGGGTCATAATGCGAGCCGGGCGTGCCAAAAAGTACACAGATATATGTTATCGGGAATGACCCAATGTAAGATGATAAGCAGGGGTACAAGTACCAAGTGCCAGTTACCGTACGTACAGCACTTCTTATGAATAGCGAGTATCCAGTGTTTTTTCCTGGGGCTATTCGAAAGCAAGCATAGACCGTTAAAAGCGTTAAAGCATATCAATCGATGAGCGCGAAGTGCGAATGGCGCTCCGCGCAATGCATGGAATCGAAACCAGAGTGTGTTGGTTTAAGATGTGAACGTCGTATTGCCCCTAGTTTGTACCGACAGTCAGTTGTAGAAATCATGCTTTTACCACCTCTGGTACAGTAAAAAACACACATTCCACGTTATTATTTAAATTATTCTGGCAGCCTTTTCCTTCAGCAAGAGCGACCAAACTTTCTGGGCAATTGGCGGGAAAGATAGCCTCTGGTTGGGCAGGGGTGTCTTTGATACTACTTGCACACTGGAAAGGATTGGAGTTTCTTTACCTTCTTCACTGATCTGATGTCCGTTGTTCTGACAAATATCCCGCCGAGAATTTAAAGTATACTATGAGAAAAATGAAATTTAAATATAAATAGCCCCCCAAAACCTTCCGGGACCTCTCTGTGAACGACATAAAATTTTCCAACGAGGTCGTCCAAGTATTCTTCATTTTCGGTGGGCAAGGTGCAACAGAATCAAAACTGTATCGGCACGCGAGTACGAGTACTTAGTGCGGAATCAAAACGATACACAAAAAATGCGCATCGGACCCATCGAAACATATAGATCATATCTATCGCTCAGATCGGAATTTGAGAAGCACAAGGACACAAACAGCTCCTCAGTCGTCCCGATTCACCCTGATTTGTAGGGGGGCGATTGGACGCAAGAACAGAACGGAACTTGATAGAATCGAATCTTATAAAAGTCGCCTGCTTTACAGACATCACTGAACACAAGTGGAAATCAATTTGTCAATAACACTGCACTCCACAACAGCGACGACTATCTGCCTCGAAAGGAACGAAAATTCTTGTTTGAAGTGACACAAAGCCATCTCTCGTTTGTACAATGAGCCCTCGCAACTTTTTCACTAGAAAGGCAGACCGACGCCAATCAAAAAACCTGCAAGAACCATATGATCGCATAACGGTCACAACACAAAGCACGGAGCAATACTATGGCGGTCACAACAGCACTAGTGACGTCGACAAACCAAGCAAAACGGACACGGGAACGAGTTTTGCCTCGTCCACCGCCTCCACGACAAGTAGTGGTTCGGATTCGATCGCGTCCTCGGAAGCATCGGCCAAGGGACTCGACCCTGACGATCTCTTGCGCCTCCACATAAAGGGTCCCGGTAGTCGGTATCGAAACCGTCGGGAACCGGAACCAAAGCTAGTCCAAGCACAAATCCATAAGAGCTGCAACAATGACAACGACGACAACAGAAACAAGGAAAAGAATTCCCCGGTGCGCCTCAGTATCGAGGTCGTCCTCGACGAACACAGGAAGAAAATGAAAGCACGAGATCAAAGCGAGGCGGGCAATCGGGGTGCCTCCCGCCGGCAATCTTCTCATGGAAAGGGGATGACGAAGGACGAAGAAACAGCGTTGGCTAGGTATACTCATAGTCCAAAGCAACAAGATACCAGCCCCAGCGGTTTTGCTATGGGCCGTCTCAAGATGTTGAACTGCTTCCTAATGAATGAAGAAAAACAGCAGAATGATGCGGATTGTTTTGGATCGGCATTTCCCGGACAGCCCGACCGCTACGATTTCATTTCAAACGATGCCGATACGTATGGGGAAGGAAATAGCCTGGCCGCGAGTATTAGTGTCGCCGAAGCCTCCCCAAGTTCTTCCAAAAGAAGCACGCGTCGAAGATGGAGAAGATTGAAAAAAAACAATCCAAGGAAGAACAATGCAGACGAAATTGTAACCGGCGGCACAAAAGCAGACGAAGACGAATCGAAGGCCTCGCCCACCCAAAACAAAGAAAATTTCAAACTCTCTGTCACCGACATCCAAGAAGAGTTGGAACGACGAGACACACTTGCGGATCTTCCGGAGAAACACTTTCTGCTGTGCGAACAACGGCAGCAACAGCCTGTGCAAAGCCAAAGCCTTCCTTCATCACAGACAAGCGAAAAGGAGAAGTCTTCAACATCCCCCCTGAAGGACGTCTTGCTTCTGACCAAGAATGAATCACCATCCAGTTCGTTGAAAAAGCCAAAGGAGCTCAAGTCGCTGCCGCCATCATCTTCTTCGGTGATATCGTCACTGACAATGGACACAGATCTGCGGCGGCATGATGATGCACAGCTGCAGCAGCAGAAAAATAAAGGTATAACGCAGGCCCAGCTGGAACGCGAACACAAGTTCCGTTCGGAATCCACTACATCTACAGAACCTTCTGTGATTATCACTGGTAGTAATAAAGAGGGATTCCAACAGCGTATCTCAGAGACCACGTCGGTGGTTCAGTGTGGGACCACATCCTGGCGATCTTCCCAATCAAAAACAAAAAAATCATCTGCCAGAAGAAAATCGAAGGGCATGAATCGGAATCTGGGGCAACACTCCACTGATTCCGCCGCTTGGATGATACATCACATCCTCGGTGGCAGCGAAACCAATGCCATGGCACGTAGACCAACTAGAAAATCATTTCCCGTCAACCCAGATGATTATTCCACTGCAACTCCTACTTCCAACGGCACTGGCGATTATTCCACGGCCTATGACAAGTCCGTCCTAACGGGAAATAGTGGTACAAACAGCGTCAGCAGCAACACCACTACAAGTTTGGTCAATGTCGCCGAGATGGTAGCACGTCGACGGCAATTGCGGAAAGAGGCGGAGGGTGTCCAGATTGTTCCACGGTGCCACTTTTGTGGCGGCGGCCACTGGATCTACAACTGCCCTCACATGAATGCCGTCGATGAGCGGTACTGGTGCAACAACCTGCTTGGTGACGAAAGCGACACCGAGATTGACGACAGTACCATCGGAACCCGAACCACGAGCGCCGGGTTCGAAATTGGTGACGATGATGGAGAGGTTACGACTCAAATGCTGATGGTGAATCCCAATTTCCGCTGTAACACCGATAGCGCTCTGAACTGTTTCAAAAGCGAGTAAAAACAGTTCAGTGCCATGGTGGGAACGTGTATGGAATGCAGCATAATGCAAGCAATAGACATGATTTTGCAATTAATCGTATTCTTGTCTTGTAACTACATAGTAGACACCAAGAATAATTTTCGTGCAGTCATGACGCTACAAGTTTGACAGAAAAATAATTCCTTTGGTCCTTGCGATAAACAATTTGTTCTATACCCTGCTCTCAAAGACAATGATTAGTATCGTTGTCCACTTCATCCCCGCTTCCTGACAATTTATGTCCTCCTGCATGTTTGGGGATTGCATTAGCAGTACTAATTGGAGCAACTGTATTTTGAATGCAGCACCAATCTTCTTATTGTTTTATATGAATGTACCTTTTCAAGTGACGAACATGCGGTTCTACCTGTAGCAACGTAGACGCTAGAAGTCTATTTTTTAAGTTCTACTACTGCTATTATTATTGTAGTTACTATTTCAATTGCTGCAAATATTTTGTTGAGTTGGTAATTGTAGTAGTACTTGTTGTATTTGGTGATGTCCAACTACTGTATTTGAATAGCTTGTGTCATTATCATCGCAAACTGCGGTTGATCTGTTTAACTCCAGGTTGGTACGGGTCGGAGAAGCCCGCATTTGATGATTGTAATTGCTCATTCTTAGCTGCTCTTGCTACTTTATCTGCTGTTGACATTTTACCACCAGCGCTGGCTCTTCGTCCCCAGTTCATTTTAGTGGTGTTTGCAACCTTACCTTTGGTAATACTAGTGGTAGAAACAGTCTTACTCGTAATTCAATCACAAACAATAACAATAAACTACTTCTAAAGGAATAGTCCATCAGTAACAGGACCGATTTGGGAGAACCACAATCGTTCGAGCCACCAATTTGCAGGTTGTGAAGGCTACTATGTCACGTTCCGTTCGATGGACTGCACGTGACGTATGCTATTAATGTATTGGAGCAAAATTCCAGAAATGATTGCTGCCATCAATAATTTCGTACTGATGCTGCAAAGTTCGCAAAATGGCCTCCGATACGGTACATCCTTGTTGTCCGAGGCCCTTTTTCCTGGGGCGATGGCGCGACCGGAACGTGTCACAAATCTGTTTTCTCCGCACGTGCTTCGCCTCCTTGGGCCGCACTTCGGGAAATGACAAAACATTTGTGTGAAGAAAACGTGCGCACCCTACGCAAAAAACGCGGCCGGCTCGTTTCATAAATTCGTCCTGATTGATTTCCACCACAGATCAAAGATCGAGGAAGACTCCAACGGTATGGCAACGTAGACGTAACAGTTACCCTTCCCGCCAGTTTCGTGCCGTTGTTCTTCTGTGGTAATCTATGTTATTTTTTATTGATCTTTATTGCAGAAACCACCAACAACCACCATGGATACAGAACAACTCAAGCCGATCCCCTGCAAGGTAAAATGCTGTCTCAAAGAACTGTCTCCCGCAAACCAGGTGGTCCTGCGTGGATACATTGCCACGTTAAGAGCCGAACTGAAGGACAAGGACGACGAGATCCGCAAGTTTCAGCAAAACGGTGGAGATCCTGAGGCGAAGAAGGCAAAGTGCGGGGAACCGGCCTCCTCGTGTAAGAAAGGATGCTGCGACTAGATTTCAAGCGTCACTGGCTAGCTAGCAAGCTGTGTTTTCGGCGCATTGCGTTGCGTCAATTCGTTGCTCTTATCTTCCCGAACAAGCTGTACGATCATCATGCTACTACTTTTCATTGACGAAGATTCCTTGGCGAGAGTTATCAAAAGCTGAATCCGCGACCCATGTATTTCGGAGTACGGTGCGATAGCTATGAAAACAGAGGTTTTTCTATCCATCGTACTCCATGATGTAGAAACCATCATAACAACCGACTAGCATAACAGATTGCGTTTAATATTGTTTCTTTATTCGTACAGTGGTCAGACCATTGATTTGCACATAGTTCTTCATATTTGTTTGTTGTTGATGCAATACATTCTACTGAGTAGGTTTGTTCTATCGCTGTGTATGACTTTCCGATGGATTCATTCATTCGTTCGTTTGTTGCGTTKGGTCTGTCCCTGTGTTTGTGGGTTCGGTTCAGTCAACCTTGGTGAGCCGGAATTCCCTGAGGGAGACCCCGTACTGGGGAGGAGCATCCCGCCAGACGGAGAGAGTGTTGTGGCCCTGTTTGAGGGGAAGGACTACCGGGGGCGAGTCTTTCCATTCGCCGAGGGTGTATGGGAGCTCAACCTTGAACTCTTCGCCGTTGTCGTTCGGAGATACCTTTAGCGTTTGATTCACAGTCACGGTACAAGCCCTGGCGGTGAGGGCGTAGGAACCCTCCTCGGGGACGTTCCGCATGTCGTACCGAAACCTCGATTTGTTCCCCTGGGAGGGACCTGCTGGGTCTTCCGCGACTCCTTGCCCTGCCAGCTCGGCATAGTACTCCTTTTTGTAGGTGTCCGATACCCGTTCCCAGACGTTTCCGTAGACGTCGCACAGGCCAAACGGATTGGGCTTCTTCTGCCCGACGGGATGGGATTTCCCGCCCGAGTTGGCCTTGTACCAGGCATAGTCGTCCATGGCGGAGGCGTCGCTGCCGAAAAACCAGCTTTGGCCGGCCGAGTCACCGCTGGTGCTCCCGCGGGCCGCGTACTCCCACTCGGCCTCCGTGGGAAGCCGGATATCGGAACCGCTTTTCGCGGAGGCGTCCAGGCAGAAGGCCGAGGCATCTTCGACGCCGACGTTGTCGACCGGGCAGCTCGGGTGTCTGGTCGACTTGGAGCGATTGGTGCCCCTCACGGCCTCGTACTGGGCCTGCGTCACAGGGAACTTCCCCATGTAAAACCCCTTGGTGATCGCCACAGGGTGGTGCGGAACCTCCACGCACCGGAACCGGCTGTCGGATGTTTTCTTTCCACCCATGACAAAACTGCCCGGCGGAATGTACACGAATTCCATGGTCACCTCCCTGGTCAGGGCGACGGTTCGGGTGGGCTCCGGATTGTCCTCGTCGCAAGACAGGGCCACACGAAGGCCCCAGTCCTCGTATTTTCCCTTTCCACCCGAGAGTAGCCTCGCACCGGACTGACACAACCCGGTGGGTTCCTCCTTCCAGCTTCCGCCCCGGAGAATGGTAGTTCCCTGGGGTTGAAACGGGGGCAGGTGGATCTGCGTGTTGCACTTGCTTCGGAAAAACCCCTTCATAGTAGAAACGTCCTTTGTTCCCCTGGGATCGGCAAAGGAGGCAGCCGGTAGGCAAATGGTGGCTCTCCCTTTCTCGTCCGTGCCGTATGAGCACGACCCAATGTGGGATGGTTTCTTCCTAGCGGTGTCGATGAGGGTCTCGTCGGGCCCGGAGTTTGGAAGCAACGCCGGGCTCGGGGGAGCTGCGAGAATGGATTCCTGCAAAGCCAGGGAGAGGCGATACCACAGCCCGATCACGCTTCTATCCCCTAGATCCAACGGGACCCCCTCTTTACATCCCTTCTCTTTCGGATCGTAGATCCCGTACACCTTGGGCTCGCCAAAGAGGTCTCCGAGGCACCGGGCGAGGGCTACACTGGAAAAGCGTGCCGGGTTCCGCCTGCGGGCCCGGGTGGTGGCCAGAAAGTCCAGGTCCTTGGAATATCTCGTCCAGGTCCACCCCTTGCCCCAGCCGGCACCGAGGTTCACGGCCCAGTCGGAATCTACCCCCGGACCGGTCCAGTGGCACAGGGCTGCGTGGCCCTTGGAAGGCCGGGCCGTCGTCGGTACGCCAAAGGCCCGGAGCACGAAGCGGCCGAAAAAGGCCCTCCGGCCGCAGATGCCCCCGTTCCTCAAAATGTTCTGGTACTTGTGGAGCTTTGGATCGTCGTMCTTGACCCTCGACGATCCGTATGGAACGTCTGTCTGAACGATCGACGCACAGAACCAGCTTGGATTGTCGGAGAGGACGTGGTCGGGATAATAGTTTCGGAGGGCGGAGCGGCCCCAGGCCGCAACCTCGTCGGATTCGTCCCCATCGACGACGAACCGAAGCTCCCACGTAGTAAGCGTCGGAAAGAAGGGGTATAGTTCTCCCTCCAGGTAGGCAATCTCGTAGTTAAGGTAGCGCCGGACGGGATCGACAACGTCCTCCGGGTTGTCACAGTCTTCGTCTCCGGCGTTGGCCAGGGGATTCGTTTGTGCCACGGGAGTAGCGTGGACCAGGGAAATAGCGATCGCTAGCCGGTGCAACACGGGGTGGTCCTCGGTATCCGAGACCGCGTCGCTCTCTCTTTGGATTTCTTCGTAGATCTCCATGGCCCTCGGCCAGTTGCCACCGGTGGGTCCATCGGCCACGAGCATTTCCTGGAGGAGATCCGGGATCTCGAGGAGGCGCGAGACCGAGGATGGAATAGCTCCGCAGGAACCATTGGGTGCTCCGGACTGCAGGGTTTCCTTCAGGACGATGAACTTTGCCAGGCTGTGCTTCCAGGCCGCGTCACAGGCCTGGGTCTCCAGGAACTCTTTGGCTTCGCTTAGGTCCGGATCGGTGATCTTGTAGTGCTTGTTGTCGGAGGTTCCGATCAGCGACCGAGGAATGCCAGCCAGGATATTCGAGCGGAGCTCTTCCAGATGGCGTGCATGATGGTCTAGACCCATGGTCCCTCGGTTGGCAGAAACGAAACCAAAATCTGTTCGATTGAAGAACCCCTGGGAATAGGGGAAGAAAAACGACTCGACCGGCACTGTTGTTTGAGCTAGTAGCAGCAGGTTTCTAGCGATGATGGAGTCGAAGACGCTAGTCAGAATCGCTGGACACGCTAAAGCTTTGTTGTAGCGAATAGCGAGGAAGATTATGGACAGCAAAGCAGTGTTGTAGGTACCTGCATCTGATTTGGATGGTACTTCCATTACTCGTGTTCAATTTCACTATGGTGATAGTTTTTCCCGTGAGAAAAGATTTTGTACTTGGTTCGCACTCTGAGACGAGAGGTCATGTCACTGGATCGTGGGTGAAGGCAAGCAAGGGTCGTGTCGAACTCTGATGCGGTCATGCGGTCATATTTCAGTTTTTGTCTTCGCTCCACCAACTTAATCATGGAAGTCGAATAGAATAAAAAGTACAGAAATAGTCGTTATTCGACTGGAATTGTCCTTCTGGAATAAGGGAGTTTGAGGGGGAGAAAAATGTAAAAACATGGTATCAACAAATTTTTAATGTAAAGCATCTACTAGGTTGACCATGATTTTTTTTCTGTAAAAATATAATATAAAGTTACGGAAATGAGATGTTGGTGGCACGAGACGAGTTTCCCAACTTTCGACTTCCCCTGGCTTTAATCAAGTTAGTCATGTTGAGAAAGGAATTTTCGAGATACCGTACAAAAAGCCGACAAGGCGATTGCCGTTCCGGTATCACTGCCTTACCTTCGTTGTCATATCTATCTTAACCAAGCTTCCGCAGACTACGAGGAGTAGACGAATGGATGAGCCGAAATCGAGTGCAAAAGGCAGGTCCTATTCTAAACAGCGTAGAAGCGAGTATCGTGATGCGATTTGGTTTAATGTATGTTAATTGGATTTTATTCGTATAGTTTTCGGTTACCCAATCCACTGAAAGGCAATCATTACTGTTACTTCTTGTCATTGAAGTGGATGGATTGCATGATTTTTTCTGCCGTTCACTAGACGCTCTTTTTTTGTCGATTGGCCGCTTCTTCCATCTGGCGTGCCACTCGGGCCCTCATTTGCTTCTTGGTTTCGTTCTTCTTTTTCAAGGGTGGTGCTTTTAAAAATGGTGCGGTTTGGTTCGCCTCTTCTTCCATTTGTCGTGCGACTCGTTTCCTTATTTGCACTCGTGTCTCGGGAGCTTTCCTACTTTTGCTCCTACTCTTGTGATGTATTACTGCAATGTTTTTAGGGTAGTTCGGGACAGAGGTTACTGTGTTGGAATGAGATAACAGTTTGTTCATGCGCTTGATGTAGTCCTCCTCGTTCCAGTCGTCGTCCTTCTTGTCTTCTTTTTCTTGAGATTGATAGCAGAGCTTCACATAGGGGCTATTTGTACTGGCGCTGCTATCAATGGAACTGCTTGCTTTTATTTTCAAGGGCTCTGTATTGTCGCCAACCACCGAGGCAAGTGACGAACAAATAATCCTTAACCAGAACAAGCCGAACATTATGGAAGCAATACCCACTAACTTAATGGATCGCTTTATAATCCCAATGGACCAATTGAGAATAGCGCTACATCTGCCGATGCTTCTGTCGCCCTTGCCGCTGCCGTCGCTGTATTTGTTGTGGTCCACTGTGGATTCCTGAAATACGATAAAGGTGGTGATGCTGCTGCATCTGCTGCCTCTCATCTTGCTATTCATTCAGTTGGTTATGCACTGAATCGATCGGTCTCTATTGAACCAAAAATCTTTCCGCTGTTTTGTGATGGCTGCTGAAGAATGACAATATTCACAGTATGACGAGTACGTACTCATCCAAAGTCCGTTACGTTCAATTTTTCTCAGCGAGAGCCGAACCCGCTGGCAATTGGTTGGCATGTCATTTGTTCAACTCATCGATTACTACTGTATTTGAAATATTACAGTAACAAACGGAATTTCATTCGAATCAAAGCATCAAACGAGTTTCTAATATTTTATCAGGTACGAGCTGTACCCCGATTGGATCTAGATGCAATAGTTGGTGTGCTATTTCCCCGGATTTTTTTTTCACCCACCCCTTCTGGGATTGTGTTTACAGTAGTACAGTACAGCTCATCTCACATCCAAAATCAAAAATATTTTTGGTTTCGCTCATCTCGCATTCGAAACGCGAATCTTTTTGTTGGAAATCTTTTTCCCAGCTCGAAGGGCCTCCAATCGGTTCTGAGAGAGATTCCGATCCCGACAATGGCGCAATTCCATAAGCTCCTGGTTCTTTTCCGCGAGACGGGCAGTCATTCCCTGGAGGTGGGTTTCGAGATCACGGGTCTTCCGTTTATAGAATTCAGCATTGTGTTCGTCGTTACCGTTATTGAGGTTTGCATTCTTGCTCCTCGAAAGAGATTCCGCTAGCACTCGTGCTGAACGGGCCTCCCGTTCGAGACGAATATTTTCTTTCTGGAGTCGGCTCTTCTCCTGTTTGAGAGAATTTGCTTCGTTTGTCACTAGCTCGAGCGATCGCTTTGACACCATGGACTCGTGGTGTAAATCATCCCGTTCCTTGCGGGTCTGCAACAGGTCGGCTCGTAGTTTTGCTTCAACCAGCTTGGCCTGCGAAGAATCCTTTGCCTCTTCAGTAGATCGGTCGACGGCCTTGAGAAGATTCTGTGAACATTCGTTATTGTTTGTTTTGTGTCGATTAAAATGAATAAGTAATTACTATGAGAAAAGACGAAGAATCGCTGCGAGATGATACTCTGTGAAGCGAATCGAATTAAAACGACATCGCTAACTATACTTACCTGGATGGATTCTTTCGACCGCAACTCGGAGCCTTTGAGGCGCTTGACCTCCCTCTGACTGATTTCAAGCTGGTGCGTGAGATTAATCGCCTCGGACCTGAGTTCCTCGTGCTCCGCGAGAGCCTGAACGGCCGGATCGTACAGCTCGTTGGAAAAGACCCGGACCAGCAGTGCAGCAGTTTGCCGGACGCGGTTTCGCGATGGAGACGACGGCAAAGACTCTACGTTTTGCATTTGTTTCTCGTGGTCTTCGTCGAAAGACGACAACGACGAGGCACATGAATTGTCGTCGTCGTCCACGTCCCAGATGCGATCGAGTTCCTCCATGGCATCCTTCAGGGACGAGGCCACTTTGTTTGTTTTCTCCATCATGGCATCTGTTCCGGAAACGCGGTGCTTCTTCATTCCTTTTGTTTTTGGGGGATACTGTCCTTCTTTGTCGTCATTCTCTTTCACTTCTGTTATCACTGCGCGGTGATCCTCGTTCGCACGATTTTTAGAATTGCCGAGATAACAGGAAGAAGAATCGTCGATGCCAGTGGTTTTCTCGTGGTGATTAGAAAGGGACATCATGCAAACCGAACCGCTACAATTCGCATTATTCCCAATAACCTCAGCAGCTACTGTTCCAGTGATGTGTTCAGGATTCATTGCAGTGTTTTGATGTTTACATTCATCTTTTGGAAGTGTGAAAACGAAGAAGCAAAGAGCAAAAACGAAAAGTGGCTACTCTTAGTTTCGTCCGCGGTGGTAGCTTTTTCACCGCGCACCGATAGCGTGCGAGCGAGAAAATGTGACGCCAAGCCATTCTTTGAGAAGAGTTATATTCGTTTTAATAAATGACGCATACGTTACACTCTGCGTACCAAGTACGCACTCAAGAAAATCTGAAAATCTGAAACAGCTCACTAGAAGAACGAAGAATAGGTACTTCAAGATCGTTGTCATTGGATCAATTAGGACACGTCATATTAAATATGCTTATAGTTTCGATGAAAGGTCGAGGTCAATAAATACTTTGTCTTGCGCGACTTCTATCCATTTTCAAAACCTTATCAAAGGAGCTGCACCGTTCATAGAATTGGCATAATCTTGAAAATACGATTGTTAAGTGAGATTCACATACAGTTTAAGGATGAGTCTTTCGAAACAAACTTATTTTACTTAATCATCACGGAAAAGAGTTCAGATGGTCGGTCAGCCACACAACCTTTTTTCTTATTGTTCATGATTTTAATTGTTGCTTGTGTGCCGTATTGTCGCATGTGACAGATTAGAGTCAAAATACACACATTTTTCAATGTGGATTAGGATGCTCTTCATTTATTGTATTTACAGTAGTGATAAAACTATGGTCAAAAATTCAACTACTTTCTAAAACAAAATACAGTACTAGTTGTCTCGCTAGTGCTGAATGCAGTCTCCTTTCCGTGGCTTTAAAACGTGAGGAACAGTTCGGCAAACTTAACGACTTCAATAGAATCGAAAAACTGCAGATAGAATATGTATTCAATTCTAGCAAAAAGTGAAGAACAATAATTGATTGATTGACTAGCTTCTCTTTCATGTTTCAATTCTGGCTGAACTTTTCGTCGCCGCAAGAAACTACGAGCCATAGCTGATTCGCTTCATTCTCAACTACCAGGTACAAGTACGAGTACTTTTACCTACTCCGTGACTACGGTAATAGATCTGATTCTTCTCTTACGAGTCCCCGTGCGTAGTAGAGCTTGAGATATGAAATAATAATAATACGAACTAAGAAGTACCAAATACTGTAGTTCTGCTAATAATAAACCCTTTGCAAATAAACGTCCCGGTCGTTAGAAATCGAGTTCGTACCTGAACCTTACTTCGTGAAGTACGATATCGTACTTCGTTCGGTACGAGTACATGATAATTAATAACATTATGAAATGTGAGGAGAGGTCGTTCGTTTTCGTTAGTCATACCGTACAATACTGTACAGGTTACTAACCTGATGGACAAGTCGTAGTAGAGACTAGTAAGTAGTATTCCAGCATCGTCGTTCATAACGTAGTACGGTACTATGGACAACCATACGGTACGGTAAGCCATAATAAGTATTGTACGTGACTATCAAACATACGGTGCCAGTTTTAAAAAATGTCATGATCTGGGTCGAGTAAGGCAATGCTCGTATTGATCTCGACTGTTATTTTGACACGCGCGGCTTGCTATCACATTACATGGGACGAGGAGCAATTAACTCGTACGAGTACGAAGTACCTGGTACGGTACGCACGTTCTCCACTAGAGCTATTAAAGGCAAGCCCCGTACTGGCAAGTTATTGGCAATTCCCATACAAATGCTAGTAGAAAATTTTAGCTCATTTTTTCAGTAAAAAACCGKTATATTAACTGTCAATTGAATAAAGGCGGTTAAAAAATGGTCCATCAACTTCTGAAAAAATTCTGGCGCGGAGAATGGCTGAGGTCCGCGCCAGTTTTTTT
>CAACVS010000089.1:30616-50069 GCA_900660405.1 Pseudo-nitzschia multistriata
GTGCATCAGTACTGATTCGCTGTATAGAAATATGTACGTAGATTACGTATAATTAGTACCGCAGTACTGAATGTACAGGGGGTACATGCGCATGGCAGGCAAGCCAKCMGGCCCTGGAGGTTMGGAATTGCCAATAACTTGCCAGTACGGGGCTTGCCTTTAATAGCTCTATTCCCCACTCCCCACACTGTATTCGAAGTATATTTTGTACTGTATTATTATGTTTTGTATCTAGATACGGTACGTATTCTAAATCATATTTTTCATGTCGGGTTGATGAGTGGAACTTGAAGTTTTCCTCGACTCTGCCGATTGCATGTATCAACGACTGACATTTTTGATCTGCAGTGCGGCACAAGGTGTAAAATGCTAAGGTAAGATGTGGGAAAATGAATAATGAATGCTACGTGACAGCATGGAAAGGAAAATCGTGCTGTTTTGTTTGCCTTCCAGATCTGCCATATTCTAGAACAAAAAAGTACATTTTTGTATTGGTTGGAACAGTAGTGGTGTACTTCACAGAACAATCTGAAGGAAAATTGATAGAATTGTATAATATGGAACAACCTCAGCGGAGAAATCTTTCAAAACAGCATGGCAATCTGCTACTTCTGGCGGTAGCCGTTCTCGCCCTTGCCTCGACGACGAATGTGCAGGCTTTTTCGACACCTTCCTGGACCAAGAAAGCAGCAACAACATCTCGGCTTCATTCCTCTGTGGGCGTCACAAGCAATGATGCGTCCCTCTCTTCTGCCGTTGGAATCAGCGAGAGAGCGTTCCGCCGAGAACTCGGCTCCCAAGAAAATCTCATGCTCCCCCGGCAATACGGAGTAAATGCCGACGTCGTCTTTCCCTCGATGAATCACGTTAGCTGCGCAACACTGACCAAAGACAGCGCCATCCCTAGCGCCGCTGCTCTGAAGCACGCAATTTCAAAAGTAATGGAGGCCCACCCCCTACTGAGAGCGACGGTGGAAGGCGACGGTGAACCCGACGAGCGTATCGACCTGTTCAAGATGGTCCGCAAGGGTGACAATCAGCCATGCACGTTCGCAGCCAACGAAAGCGACCTAGAAGCCTGTGATGTACTCAGGCTGATCAACGTGGAAGGTGGAGCCGACGAGCTCGAGGCAAGCTGGAGGGCCTCCTTTGAGAGCGACCTCGACGACGGCAGCACCTGGTGCAACGTTCAGGGAAAGAGCACTCCGCTGTGGAAGCTCGAGCTCCATCGATCCTCGGGGGATGGTGGTGCAGCGCTCTTGCTGTCCTTCAATCACGCTATTTCCGACCAGAGCAGCGCCAGCAAGCTGACGGACCAGATCTTAGCGCTGGCCTCCGATTATGACCAGAACAAAAGCGAGGTTTCAAAAACCCCTGCGAAGCAGGCCATCCCGCCCTCGTTGGAAGAATCCGTCCTCGGAACCGGCAACCGCTTTAAGGATATCCAGGCTGGGGGCTTTGGACTCGGGACCATCCGGTATATTGCCGGAAAGGCTCTTGAAGAAGCCAAAGCCCCTGTAATTCTGCCAGACGATGCCTTCAATAGCCAGGGGGGCGGCCTGATGGGGGCCCTTACGACCATTTCGGGGAATGCGGCTGGTGGTGACGACTCGAAGAGCGGGGAAAGGACTTCCGCCCTCGCCTTTCGATCGCTCTCGAAAGAGACCACCGAACAACTCCTTGGGGCCTGTCGAAAGAACGGTGTCACAATCACCAACGCTCTGTCAGCAGCGTCGACGTTGGTTGCCACGGACTTCGTAGGAAATGAGGCTAGCAACAAGGAACGAAACTACAAGGTTTTGCAGTCGCTCGACATGCGGCGTTTCGGTGCCCGCCTGGACAAGGGCGAATCGGTCGGTTGCTTGGCCGGAAGCATGGACCTTATGCACGGGCCGTTGCCCGACGGCTCTGGCAGAGCCCTCCTATTGGACCCATCGAGCGAGAAGCTCGATCGCTTTTGGGAGCTAGCCCGCGAGGGAAAGCAGCAAACCGAGAACTTTGTCGATTCTGACGGGCCTGTACACGCCGTCCGGGTCTTTGACTTTGCCATGACCATCTCGGACCTGAACAACCTCGTCCACCTCACGGCCCAGTCGAAGGACAGCCAGGGACGGGCATATTCGGCCGGATTCACCAATGCCGGTGTCTACGAACGCCTCGATGCATTTGAACTAGAAGAAGAAGGAACGGCTAAAACCAGTGTGCGTTATCTATTTTTGTATGGTGTTTGAGAAGGTACTGGGGATGTCATGGAAATTCATGGTATTATTTTGTGTTCTTATTGTGTGGATGCACTCACGTAGTTTCCTTCATTCTTCTCTTTTCACATGTTGTCCCTTCTGTTGGTTTTTTTGTTTCCTACCATTCCATCATAGACGCAACATGGAAAGTACAAGATCGACGATATATACTATGCAGCCTCCAATGCACGAAGCGGAAGCTTGTACCGATTTTCGTGCATTACCGTCAATGGGGAAATGAAATTCACCTTCCACCCTGCAACGCCCATTGTTTCAGAAGAAACGAACCAGAAATTTGCCGATGCACTCCTCGATGTTCTCAGGGTAGTCAGTGGTAGTGATGAGGAACTGGTATCCAAAACTGCAACTGCAAACGACTCATCACCCAGTGGAGGAGATAACAACGGTAACGGCGACGGTCCATTGGGATTTTTGCCCAAGAATTCACTGGTGCTGGCAGCGGCTGCTATTGGATCGGTGGCGGTGCTCTCTCACGCCGGAGCGTATGCCGACTTTTATTCCTCCATCCAGGAAATGAAGGCCAACGTCGAAGATCCAGCTGATTTTTCGGCTGCTCTCAACTTCTGGATCTTCTTTGCCGTCGGCCACCCTATCCTCCAGCCCATTCTATGGATTTCGGACGTTCTCCACGGAAGCCCCGGCCCGATGGTCGGTGACTTGGTGCCCCTTACGTTTATTCTGGGCAACGTTGTGGCAATTGCGGCCATTACCTACATTGCGGAAATCCGAAACGCTGTCAATGTCGCTGCTGTATTTGCCTTCTTCGCCTACATCGGAGCCGGATTGGATGGACAGGCCGGCATGGGAGACTTCAATCTGCAGATCGATGACAGCTATAAGGGACAGATTGTTAAGGGCTGTCCGGCGTATGAAGAGGTCCGACAACCTAGTATGAACGATTTCGATCTCGAGAAATACCAGGGCCTTTGGTACGAGCAGAAATTCCACGACTGGACGCAATTTAAAGAAGTGTACGACACGACTCTAGACATCAAGGTGCGTTTGATCTAGTCTTATTGCTGGTTGACTTTTGTTCTCTGTTCGACGGCATGATTCTTTTCTCTTTTCGATTTTTTGGTTTCGTCCACTCTCAATTGAGATGACTTTTACTTTTCATTGTTCGAATCAGCTCACCGATGGTGGCAGGGGATGGATCGACGACTTTGCCGTCAAGGGCCCTGCTCCCGACTCCGCTCCCCTCTCTTGGGACAAGTCCCCCGTCGCCAACGGAGCGCACTACTTCTTGTTTGGCCGTGTCGATCCCAACGATCCCAAGGGAATCCTGCGCGAAAAGGGATTCGGTGTGGAGTTCCCCAATTACATCGTGGACGTGAAAAAGGATCCGGAAACCGGCGAATACAAGGAGGCCATCCAGTTCCAGTGCCTCGAACGCGGTGGGGTCCGCGTCTTTGAGGGCATCAACTTTATGTCCCGAAATCCGACCATGACCGACTCCGAGCTGGACGCCATGCACAAGCGTGCCGAGCAGGCGGGCATGTATCCCTATGGTGCCAGTCCCGAGCAGATGCACCGGGTGGCGACGCGGCCAATCGACGCGCCCCCGATCGACAACAGCTGGCAGGCTATGTGGCGGTTTATCGGCGTCGACAAGCTCCTGGAGCTGCTTACCGAGTCTATCGAGGACGGAGGAAGATAAACCAAAGGAAATGATGTTGTGATAATTACGAAATGATTTGCGGCAAGAACTTGTTTTCCCAGTCTAGTGTAAACACCAAAAAAACTGCCAAATGGTATTACGGTGATTAGGACGGGTGGATGGTTACTAAAATGAGAGTTTTGTGCGATAGTATTGTAATAACGATGGCAAGAGCGCGTCCTTGCGTCTAATCGTATCCAAACGCGACTGGGGTCTTGTATTGATGGTTTCCCTCGTACCGCTCTAGATTTGGTCCGGTTTGGTTTGGTCTGGTTTAGTTTGGTTTGGTTCGGATGCCACGCAATGAACAAACCAAAGAAAAGACGCACGGTTTCTAAAACTTGGCGAGGATGTCCAATGCGCGGACAACGGTGTAGTCCTCTCCCTCGATCTCGACTTCGTTTCCGGCGTAGTCCCGGAACTTGATGAAATCCCCCTCTTCGATCTCCATTTCCATGCGTTCGCCATTGGTGGCACACCGTCCCGGTCCGACCTTGACGACCTTTCCGGTGGATGGCCTGCTCTCGGTCTTGGACGACGCTGCCAGGAGGATTCCTCCCTCGGTGGCGACCTCCTTTGTCTCGACGTAGACCAGGACGGCGTCCTGGATGGTGCTGCACGAGTCGAGCGTGAGTTCGTCTCCCTCGAACCGGACCAGGACGTCGTCGTCGCGAATGAGCGTGTGCTTTTCGCCGTCGATGTCGATCTCGGTTCCGTCGTAGGTCCCGTAGACGACGTTGTCGCCGGCGGAGATGGGCATCTCGAAGAGAACCCCGGTGTCGGGGTGCGTCTTTCCGGGCCCAGTGCTGACGACCGATCCCTCCGTCTTCTGGACCTTGGCCTTGCCGGTCAGAAGGATTCCGCCCTCGGTTTCTTCGACGGCGGGAGCAACCTTGACGAGGATGAAGTTGTTCGTGGGGACGACCGTACCGGATTCGACCGTTCGGCCGTCGATTTTCGCGGAGAGGGTCGTGGAAGTGGTTGTTGTGGAGAGAGGGGCAAAGGCCGAAACCGAAGCCACCGAGAGAGAAACGAGTGCGGCCGTGAATTTCATTGTGTGTGTGTGTGGAATATGCAAGCGGTGTATGTATATCTATCTACTACGGACTTTTGGTGTGTTTTGTTCGTGTGTGTGTCTACTGTGGTTCGTTGCTAGGGTGTGATGGTAGCTCGAGAACAATTATTTCGTTCGAAGATGATCTGGAACGGCAACAACAACAACAGCAAACAGCAACATCCTCCACATCCACAACCCAAACAGACTTGAAGGTTTCTTTCAGTCTACGTGACAGCCATCAAAAAATTGTTGTCCAACCATGCCCACCACACAAACGTCATTCTGAAAGATAAATTAGCGTTAGGGATCAATTTGAAGCCTGGTCGAAAACATGGCCAAAAATATTCTGTAAGTACATGTCAGTACCGTACCTAAGTAGGTACGAGTACCCGTACTGTACTACGGTACAATCCCACGCACGGTTCATCATCATGCGTAATGCGTATCGTATGTCGTATCGTACTACTGTATGTACGAGCCGTACGAACCTACTAAATTAGCTTTACCTCTCATCTCTAATTTAATGCATACAGTACAATACAGTACAAGGTACGGGTACCGTACCGTACCGTACCGTACGTATTACATATTACATTCCGTACCATACAGTAGTATCTTTCCACAATCACCATCTCTCTAGTCCATAGCGTAGCAGGTAAGTACGCACAGTACTTGGTATGGTGCGGTACGGTGCGAGTGTGGGAAGCACGGAAGTACGTTTCGAGTTTTGTCGCTGTTTCCAATAGTTTGATGTTTTGCGCTTTGTATTTTCCATTCAACCGAGGGTGCCGAAGAAACCAAACGAAACCACCCCGACCCAATCCAAGCAAGACCAAACCAAGTTCGAAGCAGAAAGGCACAAGCACACAGAGGAATAGAGATGACCGTTCTTCGCTCGGTTCCGTCCGGCTCGCTTCTGCAGGTACTGCTTCGGCTGTGGGTGCTTCTCGCTGCCACGGTGTCATCCCGAACCGAGGAAGCAACATCTCCCGAGGCACTGTTCCGCACCGCGGCGGAAACATGGCAGAGGAAGCACTCGAGGGGATCGCGCACGGCCTGGGAGGTGTGGAAGAGTTTTGCCAAGACACTGGTGGAAAAGTACGAACTTCTCGGAACAGAAAGCAGCCCCGCCTCGGCAAGGGCCGCGGCAGAGATCGTCGGGGCCATGGAGGAGGGCATTCTGGCAATCGAGCGGACGATCTTTCGGGAGACCCAGCAGCAGCCCAGTGGCGACGATATCGCGAGGGATTCCGCCCTGGCCGCAATGTACACGGAGTACGGGCGGTTGCTCCTGAATTCCTCGGAGCCTCCCCCTCCCGGCGACGACGAGGGTTCCACCCATCGGTGCTTCGAGCTGGCAAGGGATCCGCATACGTTGCTGATCGGGGCACCGGAGCGGCTGAACGAGTACAAGAGCAAACAACTGCAAGGTTCTGCTGCTTCGCAAGGCGAAGCGATCCACGCTTTGTTCGGGCCCCTTTGTAGGGACAATGCCGAAAACGCCCTGAGGAACGCGCTGAGCCTGGACGCCACCCTTTCCGAGGCCGAGGTGCTCCTGGAAACGATCACCGGGATGGACTCGAAAGAATCGGTCCACGCTCGGAAACCAAAGGAGTTTGTCGCCGAGCTCTTTGATTCTTTTGCCGAAACTTTTGACGAAAAACTCGTTGGGACGCTGGGCTACAGGGTGCCGCAAATCATTGGTGAAACCGTGGGGGAAATCCTGGGCAGCGAAAAAAGCGAAGGCAATGCGAGATTCGGCTTTGGAGCCATTCGCAACGTACTGGATGCTGGGTGTGGAACGGGCTTGGCCGGCCGGGAACTGCGAAAGGCCATCGACGGATCCCAGGATCAACAACCAACGCGAATCACCCTCGTGGGGGTCGATGCATCGCAAAAGATGCTGGACATAGCCAAAAAGTGCACCACTTCGAAAGGATGCGGTCTGCCAGCAACACCGTCCGGCCAGGGGGGTGACGACACGAAACTTTACGATGCACTCCTCGATCTAGACCTCGAAGAAATGACCCTTGCAAACACGTTATCTTCTGGTGCCGACTCCGCATCGTCCTTCGAGCTGATCGTAGCTGCGGACGTCTTTGTCTACTTTGGAAGCCTGGAACAGATGATGGTGGTGCTCTCGGAACTCAGCCACAGCGATGGAGGCCTCCTTGTGTTCACGTGCGAGCGGGCCACGGAGGAAGAGGCCCCGCTCGGATTCCGTCTGCTTCCGACGGGGCGGTTCGCCCACACCAAGGGACACGTTCTGGGAGCGGCATCGGAAGCGGGTTATTCCTTGCTGCGCTACAACCAGATCGTGCCCCGGACGGAAAAAGGAGTCGACGTGGATGGCCATCTGTTCGTCTTTGCAATGGACGGAGTGAGCGACGAGAAAGCAGCAGAACTCTAACCGAAAAAAAAGATGGACCATTTCTGGATGCGTGCCTGCCAAAGCAAATCAATGAAATGGATACAAACCGTCTATAAATGAATACAATGTGATTTTTTAAAAAGGATAGATGTATTGCCTTGAAGAACCCAGTCATTGTTAAAACACAAGAGATTCATCTGAGTTGTCGCTAGCGTATTCGTCACCGCCATTGTTTCCAGTTTCTTTCCTCGTCTTACTCAACTCGCTGAAAGACAACGTATGAAAGAGATCCGCGTCATCAGATTCGCTGTCCGATAGCTCGATCACCTTGTTATTTGTGGCGCGGTTGACGCTGCTTGCTACGATCTTTTTCGAGGTTTCTTGGAGATTTGCTACAGCAGAATGAGACTGAGCCTGAGTTTTTTGCAAGGCTTGGTTTTGCAGGTTCGCAAGTTCTCGTTCTTTTTGTTGTAGATTCATGATCTGCCGTGTAGTGTTTTGTTGATTCTGAAATTCATTTTTCTGATTCAATTGTTGCTGCAAAAATAAAATCTGCTGGTGATTCTGCTGTCGCAACGCAATCTCAATTTGGTGGTTAATCAACGCTACCTGTTGGTCCTTCTGGTGCTCAGCGTTCATGAGCTTTTGTTGCTGAGTCGCAAAATGTTGTGTGGCCTGTTGTGAATTCTGCTTTATTTGATGTTGCATCTTCTGTTCCATCTGCTGCCCCATCTGCTTTTGCCGATCCAGTAGGTTAGCATAGTGATGCTGTTGATTTTGTTGTTCATATTGCTGCTGCTGTTGGTTGACTGTTTGCTGAAATTGAGGTGAAGGCGTTTGATTGTTCATCTGTTGTTGAACGCTCAGCTGCTGCTGCTGCGTCGCGTATTGCTTCTGTATCTGACGTTGTAGTTGACCACATTCCTGCTGTTGCTGTTTTTGGTTCTGCTGAACCTCAGCACCCTGTTTCTTTTGTAGTTGTTGCAACTTTTCTTGTTGTATATGCTGATGTTGGAGTTGTTCCTTCTGCTGCTGCGCTTGGAGTTGTTGCAACTGCCCTTGGAATTCTGTTTGTAGCTGCTGTAGCCATTGCTTACACTCCTCAGCATTTTGTTGCTGTTGAAGTTGTTTAGGAAACTGATTCAGTTGCATTTCATACGTTTGTAAGAGCTGGATCTGCTGCTGCAAATTCGTTGCTTGCTTTACGTACTTTTCTTGGAATTGCAAGGCCTGAAAACTTTGCCATTGTAGATTCTTGATTTGTTTGTCAACGATTCCATTCAAATTCATCCATTCTTGTATTGTTCCATTCATCGTCGTTTGTCCGCCAAAATTTGGGAGTGATGCTTGTTGTTGATGTGGCATTCTCCTATTTGCTTGTTTCTGAATGGAATCATTTCGTGACGATTCGTCACCAGTCGAAGTTGGATTCATATTTTGATTGCGATTTTTACCATCTAGAGATATTGGTGTTGGTTCGGGTATGGAATCCGGAATTGCTACAAATGGTTGCGCATCGGAATGTGGCAGTAGTTGTTGTTGCTGATGTGATGGTCGCAAGGTGTCATTTTGTGTCGCTAAACATGACGTCTGTTGGTTTTGCTTCTCCCAATTTTTCTTCAACCTTTTTATTAGTTCTTCTGCTGCAACGTTCAGTGACGTATTGAATTCAATATTGGGTTTGTTTTTTGATCGCTGAAGCTGATTCATTTGCTTTAATTGTTGAGACTGTTGTGAATGTTGCGAATGTTGCGATCGTTGCGAATCATCCATTGATCCGGCAATGGCGACGGATATTTTTTTGCGCATCGTTGCCTTCGGCGTCCGCATTTGTTGCAACTGTCGAATCTGCCCTTCAACCGGCGGATCAAGGGTAGTGTCTAAGAAGAGTTCTATCATCTTCTTTTTTGCCTTCTCGTATCCAATATCGTTCCACGTTTGCGATTCTTTGTTAAACTGAAGAAATCGACCGGGTGGGTTCGCAAAGATTGACAGGTAGTCCTTGAGCATGAGCGAGGCAAATTCGCTGCGAGTTTTTAATAGTAGGTCGCTAGAAAGGCCTGCTGATTCAAGTTGATCATACTGTGCCTTGTATTTGCATACAATTTCGTGAAATGCCATGTTGCCTAGATGGGATTTCCCCTCGTAATTCAACAAAAAATCATGGAGATGCGGTTTCGTAATACCATTTTGTTCACCCAGACGTCTCTCTGGTGTATTTGTCGACAGCTTAGTCGCGCCCTGTTCACTACGACTCCTCTTATGGGACTTTTTCTTATTTTCTGAGGCTTCCTGGCGGACTCGAGCCTTCTTCCTTTTCAGACGCCTCAAAAAGCTTCGTTTTACTTCGAAAAAGATTTCATCTTGATCCATTTCCACCCATTGTTTTTCCCTTGTACTGTACTCCAGAAAGCGACCGAGTGGCTTTCTAGTTTTCTGGATATCGCAAACAATGGCCTCGGTAAATCTATTTATCAAAACATCTGAATCGGAATCATACAACGCCTCCACGAAAGTAGACGCATAAATCTCAAGAACCTGTTGCAAGTATAAATTACCCTCGTGCTGTGTTAAATGCTTGGGTGCATCCTTGAACGATCTTAATACATCGTTATCGTGCGGTTCGATGGTATCCAAACCAGATTTTGGGCTATGTCTTTTCGAAGGCTGGTACAAATCAAATTAGAATAGTGATTTTATTGTGAGAGAAGGCGGCGGAATGCTCTGTAAAAATGGTCTGTAAGGAAGCGTACCGTACGACTTTCGACATGAAGAAAACTTACTGCGGTTACTTCTGTGACTCTTTCGGCAGTCAAAATTTCATGAAGGTGTGGCGTTTCTACAATATTGTCCTTGCTATCATTCATTTTCAGTAGCTCTCTTTCTCTCTCTCTATTTTTCGTCTTTCCATCGCTGTCCTGTCTGCTGTTTTCTCTGTTTCCAAAAAGACTAAGTACAATACTTTTGTCTCTGAAAATCACTTTACCGCACGGTACTTCACTCGTACCTGTACGTACTCGTACGTTTAAAATTAAAATTATGTTGAATCTGTACCGTACTCGTACCGGTACTTGACTTTGTGAGCCTAACACACGTACTGAAACACTTAAATCACGAGTGAGTAGGGAGTAACTCACCACCTCAACTCACTCTTTATTGTAAACACGTAGTAATAACACACTAAAGAGCATACTTACATTTCGCAGTTTATGAGCAACCAAAATTCCTCAGCTCATCTACCCATCATGTCCGGTTGACATAAGGAGCTCTCTGATCTAGATTAACCGTTATGACCCATTATTACGAAACGTGTAGTACGAGCTCTCGTAGACCCCGCGCGCGCGCAGTGGTAACTATAACTCGTACCAGTATTAAATTTTGTGAACAGATTTCTACCTTCCTCCACCCTTCATTTCGAGATTACAACATGGCAAAATGATGGAGCTGTTCACTTCGGTTGGATCAATTGCAAAGAGGCGTTGTAGTAATAGAGAAGTCGTCGTTTCCATCGCATATCTGGTATTTGCTCTCTGTATTTTTGTTTTGTCAAAAGAATTCCATTTGCTGAATGGAACCGCGGAGATTAGTGGAGTTTTTGATGATGCAATTAAAGACAGATCAAAAAATCTAACCAAAAGTTATGAGCTTGACTATGAAAGTTGTAAAGCAAGTGGCGTTGATAGCCTCGTGCCAGAGAACTGGTGCTTGGACTCTAACAACGTCCCCCGATATGTCGGTAAGGAAGACTGGCCTCCAAGAAACATCCATCGATACACTCATGGTGGATACGAAAAATGTTTGGGGAACAAGACTTTGGTGTTTATAGGGGATTCTCGAGTTCGGTATCAATTCATGTCTCTTGCTTCGTATCTGCAATCAAAAGAGTTCATGAAGTGCGAAGACTATTCGATGATTGCAGAAGCAAAAAACATCACATTTTCACCTGATCCAAAATGTTTTTTGGTGAACGAAAGATTTTTAAACATTTCTTGGAATCAATGGTATGAGGATACCACTGCCGAGTTTCCAGGGAGTCTATGCGACTGTTATCGAAGCAACAAGAAGGGATTCAAACCAGATTCAACCTTCGAAAATAGATTTTTCAAGAAACCAACTCCTTTTGGTGAGATCACCCTGGTGTACATTCAAAACTTTCTTGATGACGTTACCATGAACAAGCACTTCCCACCATTTACTTCCTTCGAGCCGAATCCACAGCGCTGCAAGCCTGGTAATTGCTTGGATAGAACAATTGGTTTTCAAGGAAATTTAAGCGCAATACTATGGAACATTGTCCCTAAATTCAATCCGACACATGTGTTCGCCAATAGTGGATGGACGTTTGTGGACTACTCTTGTGAAGTTCGGGACTTTTCAAGGCATTATCCTGGTATCAAATCATATTTAATCAGCCATCCATCCATGTTGGAAAAAGTTTACAATCCATCTCTAGAATTTGATGCAACAAAACTACAATGCGACAGTGATTTGATTGATCGTACCGCCATGACCAAAAATGTGCCGAAGAATTGGTACTGGGATCGGGCGCATGTGCTCAGTATCTTAAACGAAGAATGGAATCACTTGTTGGTGGGAAAAATTTGCCCGATCAAAACATACTACTAATATTCCGTGAACGTATTTGAAACAAGACATTATTTTTTATCTTAGTTGTTCATTTTTTCTCAAAAGTAGCTGCTCACCGATAGTCAAACCCAGTACTGCATATCGATATTCTTTCCGATTTATCATTTGTATGCAAATAGATTCAGGATTAGATTCATCAGTAGGGTATGATTCCTTTGGTGAACAAGAGGTATCCAAAAAACGATTGGGCTCGTTGGATCGAAAGCACCGAAACTGCATTCTCCAATAGCTGAGCCGGCGGGTGTCTTATTGCTTGATTTTAGTTGCATGCATCGATTTTCTTGATTCGACTCGACTACCGTTCACTGTGGCGACTGGACAGATCCCGCCCGCTCAGGATCCGTTCGGTTCGGACCCGAGTGAACAGAGGACGGCAGCGTCGTGAACACAATGTCCTCAGTCGGTTCCTTGGGGGCATAAAAACGAAAAGGATCCAACTTTGGAACGGATGCTGTTGTTCCACGACGCTGCAACTGACTGGTATCGCATCGCACCATGTCGCATTGTGCGCGACCAGCCCCGGTGATGTCTTTCTATGGCCATGCCATGGATTGCCATACCTATCCATCCCGTGGTTCGTTCGGCGTCGTGCTATGCTGTGATGTTGCTTTCCCGAGCCCAGTGCCTTCTATAGCTCCGGATCCGGTGTGGCAGACGCTGCCTCGGCGTCGCGGATCGCGAGTTCCAGAGCGGAGGCCAGATCGTGGCAGAACCGGAGCACGGTTTCCCGCTCGAGCTCGGTTGGTCTGCCGAACGCGTCTTTGGTTTCCGGCGCGGCTGCTGCCTCCAGAGCAGGAACCACCGTCTGGTCCAACCGATCGAGGTGGCGGCGAAGGATCTCGACCCCCGACGACGACGGCTTGCCGACGTATCGCACACTGTTGATGCGGTCGTGCCATTCAATCTGGAATCGATCGTCGCCGCCGCCGGCGTCCCGTGGCCCGTGTTTCTCGAGGACGTCAAAGGCAATGCCGTGGTGATGAAAGATCCACCGCTGGGGGTAGGCCTCGACAAAACCATAGTCCCGGAGGAGCTCGGGGGTTCCGATCTGGCCGTAGTCGTGGTAATCCGTATAGATCTGCTCCCCCGCGGCGAGGTCCCGCAGGGCGCGGATTTCGAGCGCGATCGGCCCGTCCCCGTTTTCGACGGAAAAAAAGGCCCCGGTCCAGTTGCCCCCCCGGCTATTGAACTTATCGGTGAGGGGGACCATTCCAAAGTCCTCCCCGTGGGTAGTGACGAGGAGTGTCGCCACCGGATCGACCCTGGCCTCGCAGCGGTGCTTCCAGTCGTCGTGGATCCAGAAGACGTCCTCCGGCGGGAGAACCTGGACCGGCTCTCCGGTTTCGTCGTCGTCAAAGAGGACGCGCGAGAGCAGCTTTTTGCCCCCCTCGGACCAGTGGGCCGGAAGCAACTTGGAATGCTCCGTGGCCGTCTGGATCAATCCCTCGACGTAGTGGGAAAAGTCGGACCGCACGACGCCACCGGCCCCGGCGTCCCTCTCAGTCTGGAGCTCGTCGGCGAGGCGTTGCACCATGCGGCAGTTTTCGTCGAACCGATCCGGGTGATCTTGGTCCTCGCTTTCGTCTTCGTCGTCCGGGTAGATGACGCACTCCCATGGAATCTTTGCCAGAACGGCGTGCCGCTCGATGGGTTCCGACGCAAAGACCCCGTACAGGCCCGGCACCGTCTCATCGTACCGCAGCTCCTGGCCCGGATTCCAGTACCCGCCCCTGGATCGAATCCATTCGATCAGTTTTTCCTCGTTTTCTTTCTTGTCAAAGACGCTTCCTTTGCTGTCGGCGACGATGCCTCGGGGAAGGAGCTGCGACAGCAACAGCAGGGCGGCGATCCACCGGGACACAACCATGGACAAAGACATTGCCATCGTTGGTTCAGAAAGCAGCACGAGCAATGAATTGGATCGATCCAATGGGCGGCTGCGTCAATCAATAAGTGTAGGCAAGGGAAGGAACGCAATCGTTCTCTTGCGGCATACGGTGGTACCACGGAACCACGTCTTGCCGTTGTCAAAGCTTGTGTATCCAGAAGCAACACTTTTTGAAATAAGTCGACTCGATGAATTTGAGGAATCTTCGGCAGATGGCGGCGGGAGGGTTTTGTTCCAGTGACAGTTTGGCTCGTAGTGTTCTGTAGTGTACTACCGTATCTACGGTACGTACAAACGATTCATTCTTCTTCATTGGATTTCGGGCTCCCGATCTCCCCGTAATTGTTCTTGTCGAGCATGGATTGATACGTGCGCAGGATGCGCACAAATTCGGTGTCGATCTTCCGTTGCGGTACTCCACCCGGCGCTCGGCGCGCCGCGGCACAGGATCCGAGTATTGCCTTTCGTGTAAAACGATTGATGAACCCCTCTCAGATTATTCATGAAAACATTGTTCATTGAGCCCCGCTGCCGTGGGGACCTTCAGCGCGTCCTCAGTAACCCCATGCATCGCGAACCTGGCCGCAAAACGAATAAAAAGACACGTGCGGATTGACCTGTATCACACTTATTACGTTAGCAATCGCCAAACAGCATAGTTCCTCACAAGCAGGAGAGCCGCACCGATCATCTGGCGATAGAATCCAAACACAGAAACCACGCCCCCCCCGTTCATTCTGGTTGTACCAATCAAATCGAACTCCGGCGCAGGCAATCCCCAACCTTTCGAAAGCAATCCCAAGCAAAAACCGAACAGCACAATGGTTCCGAATCCGGGAGGATTCCTCCTCGCTGGCCTCTTTCTAGGCCTCTTTGTTGGACTTGCGAGTGGAGAACAACAACAACAACAACAACAACAACAAGGCAACGCGGGGAGAGGCCGCCCCGATTTCGATACCGACGAGGAAGAAATAGCGCACTACGGCCCGATCGATCGGTTCTGGAGGTACCACGCCGAGAAAAAGACGCTGGTTCTGGGAGGCGTCGAGTACTATGATACGATACAATCCTGCATGGACGAAAAGCTCACGCCCGAGGAATGGGCCTCGGTCCGGCAGCCCCAGGAGCTGGACCGGAGCGTCGGAACGCGTTTCCTCGACTACGAGGGGAAACGGGAGGTCTTTCTGATCGAGGTGAAGAACGCCATGAGCCCGATTCATGCCAAGGCCGTTCGCGTGCTGAAGGACTGCGTCAAGAACAACATCTCGGTGCTGCACGAGCACCGGCCCATGTACCAGGTCTACGAGGTCAGCGAATCGGCGGACCAGAGCCTCAAGGACGAGATGGGGGGAAACAACCCGACCCATCTCAACTCGATCATTGCCATCTTTTTGCCGGACGTCGTGAAGGAGCAGTACAAGACCCTGGCCTTTGCCTACCACCACGCCGGCTGGCAGGCCCTAGTGGTCCGGGACGAGATCCTGGATCGCTACCGCGCTGGCAGCTACGACGCTGCCTTTGTTCCCGTCGAGCACGCGGGGATGCGGGCCTGCGAGTACCTCACCTACGAGGGCTTCAACAACCTCTACGAGCACCAGGACGGTTTTGCCACCTCGGTGGTCCTCAACGTCTTTTTGTCGGAGGGCGATGCCTACGAGGGCGGTGCCTTTTACATGAAGGACAAGGTCAACGAGGAGTACCACCACGTGAGGCCGGACCAGTACAGCGCCTTGGCCTTTCTGGGGGGGACCTACGACCACGGCGTGGACACGATCCACTCCGGGATCCGCGAGGCCCTGTCGACCGAGTTTTGGTACTACCCCGACCTTCCGCCGGGGGTCAATCTCTGCGCCGCCGACTTTGGAAATATTGAGCAGCACGTCAGGAACTGCAACAAGGTGCAGAAATCTTACCGAGACGGAAAGGTAGAAACGGACTATTCGGCCCACTGCGACGCCATCTTTCCGTCGAACTCCATCTACGGGGTCTGCAAGTCCCACTTCGGGGAAATGCGAAACATTTACGGGGACCAGGCAGCGGGGAACAACGACGGCGCGGAATCCACAAAGGCAGACGCCGCAGCCGCAACCGCAATMGTGACGGACAAAGAGAAGGCAGCCATCGAAGGCGTGAACACCAAGAACGGCACGGAACTGTGATCCATCGATCGACGCATCACTCGCTCGATCCGTCCACAATGCTATGATTTGTATTATACTACTGCGCGATTCAACAAGAAACTACACTGCTCTTTTTGCGACCTATAATGGTAGAAAAATTACATTCTGTGAGAGATAAACAATGACACTATTCAACTGCATTTACGCCGTAGAAAACATTAGGTGGCAGGACAAAGTCGTGCATTGCCCGCAGACTCCTTTACAGGAAATGCTGGTGTAGCTATTGGACACTTTCCCAAGTCCAACAAACTGATCAGATCATATGACGCTGTGGAATGAGTTGAGGGCGCCATCTTACATGTAGGAAGTCAAGACTGATTTATTTCAGACAAACCTCGCCAGTAAGGTATAAAACATTACAATCCATCCCCGTACCATTTCATTCGACGAGAGAAAGATCAGGCAAGCTTGACCAATAGATTGTGAGGCGCCGCACACACTTCTGAAGCACTGAAACTGCAATTGCAGATTGCTGAAACTGACGATAGGCCACAACATGCCTGAAATCGGACGCTGAAAAATAATTAACTGAAATTTACGAAACTAATGTAGCATTGCTATAGCTGCGTTTCTTTCGTTCTTCAAGGACACGAAAGGCACGTCAAAGAAAACAAATCATGGATAAAGGCACATTATCTAGAATAATGCTGCACGGCCTTCGACATGTGCAACAACTAATTCTAGTACATTGACATTGCGGACTACTTGTGCCCCCCCCCCCCTACACACGCATTCCCCCGGTCCCGTCGATTGCTCCCGTGTCCCTTTTTCAGTTTTGTATCGTTTTGAACCCCCTCACAACCTCGATCGCAAACGGAGGGACGATTCGATCGATTGCTGTCGCTCCAGCGTCCGATTGGTTTCGAGACGCCGCGCTCGCTCCTCCTCCGAAAACGTCGGGGAAAAGTCCTGCCGCAAAGACAGCATTCTGAATTTCTTTTTGACAACAGCAATATATGCAATAGGAGGCTGCTCCTCGGTGTGGTGGTGGTGCTGCTGCTGCTGGCTGTTGGCCGGTCGCCGTAGCCCCAGGGTGTGACGGGCACGACGAGAGCCATCGCCGTTGTCATCACTGGAGGATGCCCCGGAACGGCACCGCATCGAATCTGCCGAGGACGACGACCCCGTCCTCGTTTTGTCATCTTCTTGGGGAACTGCTTCTCCACCGAGAACACCAGACCGGGAGCTGCACGATCTAGAAAACAGGTTGTGGGCGTCATCGATGGGAGAAGCCACGACCGTCTTGTCGCTTTCGGCAAACCGCTCTTCGGCGCCCGCGTCCATGACGGCCTCGAAAAAATCCGCCGCAGCTTTGTGAGCCCAGGGAGCGCCCAGCCAACCCGCGTTCGGAACCCCGGATTCTTCCGACCACCACCCCAGGTGGCCACCGCATTCCGTCTCGATGTAAACCACGTTGGGATTCTGTAGGGCGTGGCCCATCAGACGCCGGGCGTTGGCGAAGCACAGGGGATCGTCTCTGGCCTGAACGTGCAGCAAGGGAACAGAAACGTGGCGGCCCTGTTGGAAGGAGCTGCTATCCCTCCAATAAAAGTCTTCGGGTGTTTGCGGTTCTATGACCGGTTTGCTGGTTTCATTGCTGCTCCTGCTGCTGTCGGTCTTTGAAGTTTTGGTTGGAGCAGAGTAGCGGGGAGTAGTTCTGTCGCCGCGGTGACCGTATCCGATGCGAGTTTCGTAGGGCGGATGGGCCGAGTTTCGAACCATGTAGGGCGCTGCGGCCCGATCGAGTGAGGCGAGGGAAATGATGCGAGGGTCGTAGATGAGAGATCGGGTGACAGTCCGAAAGTCATTCCTCGTTGAGGCTGGGCAACCCGCATCATCATTCGTGGCTGCCATCCTTAGGGCCGTGCGATGTCGGAAGTAGTTGGCCTTTCGGGCTGCCCCGATTAGCACCGAATGTGGGAACATCATCCGATTGGCCCGAAGAACGAAGGGATTGCCCAGAGTGACTCCTGCTGCAACAGACCGCGGTAGGGTTCCTGCCAGGCCTTCTTCCCCCAGGTACTTGGTGAGGAGGTTCGCTCCGAGCGAGTTCCCCACCAAAAAGAGGGGAGCAGACGCTGTGGCTGCTGTAACGTTGCATTCAGCGCCACCCATCATTCGAGCCGAAATCTGGTTCACCAAGCTCCGCAGATCGCCTGTGTACGCGGCCGTGTAGGATCGTGGGGTCGACAGCCGCTGTGCTAGCCCGCATCCTCGAAAATCGACCGCTGCCGCGTTCCAGCCCCTGTCCGTCATGGTCCGTTGCAGGCTCCTGACGTATCCGTAGCCAGACGAATTGTTTATCCCATGCAAAATCAAGACAGTAGGGTTCTGTATTTTTGTGTTGCTCGTTTCTGCTTTCCGGTTAGACAAAGACGATCCCAGGATTTCTTCCCTTCGCCGCTGCCCTTCGGTTTTGTCGTCGTCATTGTTGTTTGGGACTTCCCATACGAGGCAGATTTCGGCACCGTCGTAGGAAGAGGTGATGATCTCTTGAAATCTTAACACCGACGGAACATTTGGGGAAGGTCCCTTGGCCAGAAATGCCGCAGAAGTCGAAAGTCCCCCACGGGTTCCCGCCCACACTGTAGGGACAATGGGGCCTTTGAAAACTCCCTCGTCGGTGTCCATCAGCTTATTGCAGGCTGAACGCACCAGCGAATTAGGTGGAATCTGTCCGGCGAGAAAGGGAGATTTCGTGATCCTCAGCTGGCGTCTCTTTTCGCAGGCATATGCGACAGCAAGCGCAGCGGCAACAGCAAAAGCGCATCGATGGCTTTGTTTCTTTGGCTTGTCCTCATCTTCCTCTGCATCCATCAGTATTTCGGATCCACCATCCGAATCAAAATCCTCCGTGCTGCTACAGTCGGTTCCCATTTCCTTCGTGTTAGACGTCTCTTCCTCCCCGTTGTTCTTCCCGCTCTCTTGGCCGTCGTTGCTCTCCCCGATTTCGTCATCGTCGGCGTCGCAAAACGCAAAGATTTTCTCTTTGCGATTGTTTGGGGGCATGGTGCACACCAACGAATGCTTCCGATTTCTACAGTATCGATTTCATGTAGATTACTATGGATTGATGCCGGAATCTCCTTTTCATCACTTGTAATACCTTGTTTTCCGACCTTCACATACACGAGTGTTATGTGTTATCACCGGTGATGGTTGCAAAAATCTCATGGATGATGAAGATGATCACTCTTCGCTTTGTACGAACCATTTTCCATTTTCTCTATCGGGTGTCGTATCCTACGTACAGGCCGACCGTACGCTATCGTATTTGGTAAAGTACGGTACCAGTACGAACGCAAATGTGTGGACAAAATGCGTAATAGGTTATGAGTACAATAAGACGCGCCAGTTTTTAGCTGTGAGCTCTTAACTTTGCTTGCTTGTTA
>CAACVS010000089.1:53879-73430 GCA_900660405.1 Pseudo-nitzschia multistriata
GGTGTGACAGGTTCAAGTTGCGAACGCAAATGAAGTGTATAATTCTCTCTGTAGAGCCATGTACAATTTGTACTGATTCCGGACCTGTCACGCACACATTTGCGTTCGTTCTGGTACAACCACGCATCTCCACCTTTCTCGGATTTCCCAGTATTACCAAAAAGAAGGGAATCCTATACGAAGTACTTCTTGATTCATTAGGGGGGGAGGTTTCCATCTCCCAATTAAAAGAAATTGAGTCGAACTAATCAAACATATTTTCAAATTGCCTACCTTTTCCCAACCGTTGGACGATAGCATTTATGATGTTGGTTTAACGTCTTACTCGTTTGTACTGACTGAATTTGGCCGAGTTCTTGTTTCTAAGACCCTATAGGGCTTAGTTAAAACCCATGAAAACCATTCGCGATCAAGATGTTACAACTAAGTCCTGGGATCCGAAACGTGAGTCGTCGATACCCATTTCACTATCACTGGCACGAACGCAAGGCCGGTCCGAAGATACCGTACTTAAATTTTGGTGACTCTCCTCACATCAAAAACAAATGCATTCCAACCGTTGAAACATTTCCGAAAACAAATCGAAGCTCACAATTCCGAAAAGGAAGCACAAAATCTGTACACGTAACTATCGACGATATATTTTACGACAATTGCTTGATCCCTGAACCACCACCATGCCAAGGACTCGAGATTCACTGGACATCAACTATGGGGATGATGGCACCTACGATTCCTCTAATTCTGACTCCTATTCCGAGTCTCAATCCGACGACACCGGTTCCGGGTCGTCGTGCTCCGGCAGTGACTACGATTCTTATGACGTTAGGCACGGTGAAGTGAGATCCACGACTTCCTTGGAAGAAGGGGAACAAATGGAAATCGTCTTTGGAGGAAACAGCAGCAGAGCAGAGAGAAAGGGGGACGATGGATACGATGGCTACGACGCTCGAAGCGGAAAATCTTCCAAGAAAAGCATGAGGAGCATGCGCACCATCACCTGGAAACAACGAATACTGCGACAGAAGAAGCTTGCGATCGGCATCGGTGCCGCCGTCCTCCTGGTGCTGATCCTGATCATTGCGCTTCCGGTTTCATTGAGCAAGAAGTCCAAGGATTCCGCGAAGGCGGCAGCTCCAGCTCCCCCAAAGAAAGATATTTTTGCGGACTTTGCGGGTGAGCCCATCGACGACGCAGGTTCCAGCGACAACTCCGGCAAAACCAATACCTCCGAGTTCACGGTCGAAGTCACGATGGAGCCCGAAAACGGTTTCCTCTTCGACACGATAGGCGACGACGGGATCTACAACGACACCATCGCGCCCACACACAAGGGTACCACCTTTTGGTGGGAAACGGGTGGAGGCCAGGATTCGTTCGAAGACGACTACTGGGGAGCGACCGGAACGGCAACATGGGGGCCCTCGTCTACCTTTTACCCCACCGAGTTTTGGTGGGAAACCGGCAACTCGGGAAGTGATCGGGAAGAAGGTACCGGCGAACCCACCGTCACCGCCGTTAACACCACCAATGCGCCAACGACCGGCAGCCCAACGGGCAGCCCCACGGGTAGTCCCACCGAGAGTCCCACCGAAAGTCCTACGGAGAGTCCCACCACCAAATCCCCCACCGTCTCTCCCACAACGAAGGATCTCTTTGCGGACTTCAAGGAATCGGAAGTAACCGAAACCCCCGCCCCAACGGAGAGCCCGACCAAGATTCCGACCGAGAGGCCGGTCGCGGTCCCCATCATTCCCCCGAGGGCGACCCAGCCCCCGTCCACCCCGGCCCCCACGAGGATCACCGAGGCCCCCAGCGCCTCTCCGAGCTGGGAACCCTGGCCGACAGCAGAATCCACCAGCTGGCCGACCTGGGCGCCCACGACGTGGCAGCCCACCGGATCGCACCTCCCGACGATCCTCATAGACTACCCGTTTTATTTCCCCCACATGGCGGCGCAGAACCAGGAGCAGAACGAAGCTACGGTTGCCGAGGGACGGTCCGAGGTCGAGCTCGACGGAGAAGGAAACGTGATGGTGCGCACCCACCACTTCTTTGGACGGAAGTAACCGAAACTCCCATCCGGCCACTCGCCCAACCCCGACCTCGTTTGTTGGTATCCGATGCTGTACCACTAGCCAATCTTTATGAATCGTAGATAAATGTGAACATGAATAATTTAAGCCTAATCACAAAATTTCCATTTGGACTCTATTACAACAGTTCATAGCGCGTGGGGTTACTTCGGTGCTCGTTCCGATTCGGTCCGTTTCGGTCTTGTTGGTTTTCGAGTTAGTGCGTATCCCTGCAACAAGCAGCCCTTGCCCCTCGTCACAAAAACCATCCATCTTCCACCTCTTCCGTCTTTGCAAGAACAGAAAAAGTTTCATTCATGTCGTGGTTGTTTGGGAAGCTTCCTTTGTTTTCGCAAAGGAAACGTGTTGAATTGCACCGGAGTGCATTGGAATGCATCAGAGCACACACAACACTGTACACAAGCAACCAAGACCCTCCAGCATTTTTGTGTTTCCTCCCAAGGTATGCTTTCAAAGGTAAATAAATACAATGGCAGCAACACCAAACCTTGCCCGCGAGAAACATAGATTCCGTGTGTTTCATGCTCGGATGCTGCAAGAGACACCGATAGACGCAAAGCGATTCGCATCGGTTTGGCAGACTGTGTGCTATCTTCCTTAGGTGGCCGTTTTGGTGTCGTGTTGGCCGTCGCCTTTTTCGGACGACTTTTCCCTTGCTTTCTCTCTGCTGCTGCCGGGCGGCGGAGGCAATTCCGCACGGCTTTCTTCCGACGAAAGCTTCGGTGACCAGAACAGCTCCGAGGGATCGGCTTCCCCCCCGCGCAGCTTTCCCTTGTCCCGGGCCAACCGCTTCCGGCGGGCCGCTTCGTGAAAGGAGCAGGCCACCATGCGCCTCGGCGGCGGCCCTTCCGAAACCGGCTTGTACCCGCGCTTGCAGGGGCAAAAGGGGAGCGTCCCGCCCGTTCCAAAGCGCAGCGCGGCCTCCAGGACCGCCCTTCCCTGGGGCGTCTCGTTCGAAGACGCCGCCTCGAGGTAGTGGCCGCCCCCGTAGAGATCGCCGCTTCCGGTCTTGACGGGGTAGCCACAGACAAAGCCCCAGGGGACCCGCTCCGTGACGCTGGCGGAAATCAGGTATCACTCGCTGGGGAGGATCCCGCAGTCCTGCTGAGCCGCCGAGCCGGTGGCTCTCGGGCGGTGGAAGGTGGCGCCGTCTGCGGCGGCGCCGAGTCCGCCCGGACGCTTCCGTTTCTGCCCGGCCTCGAGGCGGGAGGAACGGCGGCGGGACCCGTCTCCGACAACCATGGCCGTTTGGGTCTCTCTGTTTCTTGCGTGCGGCAGGTGCCGGTGATCCGATGCGGTGCAATCTGTTCTGGCGGTCGGTGGAGAGATGGTGTTTTCCCCGAGGCGAGTGGTGGGTCGACGAGCTGGTGGATTTCTGATGGATTCTGTTGCTGATGGGTGGATTTTCGAAATCCGAAATCAGTCGTCTTCCTTGTACTTCGAGTACTCGTACGTACCCAAGTACAGTCCGACAACGTACGGTACGGTTCGTACGGTATCGTCCTGTACGAAGCAGGATGTCTGCCGTTCGATGTCGCTCTGGGGGAAGAACAGAACAGAACAGAACCCAACCGCCCGCTTATCCCCCGAATGAACCGTAACAAAACTTTACCGCACCCGCGCGGCAAAAACGAACCGTTAGCAAAATCTGGTACACGTGCCCCTCCAAAACAAGCATGCGTTGTGGGGGTTTCGGGCGATGCACGGGCAGGCCGTTTTCGCATCATCGCTTCGCACGGTGGGAAAGGCACTGAATGTACCGTACTCTACTCTACAGTACGTACTCTAGGTGAACGATTTACGTACTACTGTACCGAATTACTGTACAGTATTGATGTTGGATTCATGTACGTACCGTTTGGTAGGGGAAGAACTTAGTCGTACGATACCGTACGAACCAGTAGCTGATACGGGTCCTTTTGCGTCGTGAACAAAGGATATTCCGGAACGGATATTATGTTTCTTCCCCATGACCCCGAAGCTGATAAAAATCATTCCAAAAATCCTTGCGAAAGACAGTGTCTGTCATACCGGTACCGTAGAAGGCATTCTCGGTTCTCGATCCCCATAGAATACAATCAGGTAAAACACCATCGATTCGTTGCACAGGAACACAACACACACGCACACAACACAACAAAACGAAACGAAACAGCCCATCCGAATTCCATCGCATCCAAACGGCGACCCGAAAATGTTTCTGGCGAAAAAGGGAATTGCCCTGGCGCTTGCCCTGGCGGTCTCCCCTGCGGAAGCCGCCGGCACCCGCAAAGCCACGGCCGACCTCATCGAATGGATCCAATCCACCGGCGGGCTCTACAACCCCCGGCAGGAGGAGCGCACCGCTTTCGACGGCCGCTCCCGTGGGGTCTTTGCCTCCGAGACCATCGACCCCGGAGAGATCCTGCTGAAGGTGCCCTGGGGCTCGATCCTCGGAACGAAGCAGGCCACCCGGAGCCAGCTGGCCCTCCAGAAGGCCAGGGAAATAGAGATGGAGGCCGACTACCCCGACGAACGCACCATGTTTGCCGAGTGCCGCGCGGTATCGGCGCTGATGGAAGAGCACGCCAGGGGCGGGGCCTCGTTCTTTGCCACCTTCCTGAGGTATCTCTCGCTGCTGGGGGACGGCGCGGACGACCCCGATCCCTTCTTCCCGCCGCCGCCCCCGGCGCTCTGGTCGGAGGAGGGCCGGGCCCTGCTGGAGGACATCAACGACCACGGGACCCTCCCACCGCAGGGCCTCTTTGTCCGGCTCAACCACGACTGGTTCGGATCGTGCATCGAGGACATTTCGAATTCCACGGAGGCCAGGATTGCCGCCGCCGTGTCCGCCCACGGCGGCACGGGGAACGTGCTCAAGGAGTTTGGCTTTGTCGTACCCCTCCTGGACAACGCCCACTACCGCCAGCGGCAGGACGGGTCGCGGCTCAAGAGCGACGGCCACATCAACACGGAGCTTGTCGTCCAGGAAGGGGAGTACGTCGTGCTTCTGGCCACCCGCACGATTCGACCCGGGGAGGAGATTTATCGGTCCTTTGGAGATGCCTCCATCGGGTTCGACGACGACGAGGACCAGGAAGACGACGATGGTTTCGACGACGAGGCCCTCATGGAGTTTGAAACGGGGGCCATCTTCCGGGACTACGGGGTGGTGAACACGGAAACCTACCCCAAGTTCTTCCACTTTCGGATCATCACTTCGGACGACGTGGACGAATCCCTGGGGATCATTCTCGACAAGCCGGAAAGCTTTGGCGACCTCGATGGCAACGGCAACGGCAACGGCAAGGGCCTCTCTGCCGCGTGGGTGATCGACGACGGGGAAGAATACGACTGGGTCGAGATCGAGATGTACATGGCCAGGGCCAAGAACCGCCTCGAGCGGATCGGCTTTGGAAGCCAACCCGGAAACGGACCCCCGGCCAACAGCGGCCTCTCCGCGTACGAGTGGGAAACGGCCAGGGCGTACCACGCGAACCTGCTCGAGGCCGTTTCCATGGCCGCGGACAAACTCGCTGCCATGGACGGCGAAAACGCGGTTTCCTGCCCCGGGGGACTTCCCGCGTCCGGCGCTGCCTGCCCGGTCTGGGACGGATTTTCCGACCTGCCCACCTTGCCGATCGCCTTTCTGGACCTGGAGTTCGACGAGAACAATCCCTACGGCCCGTCGGAGGACTCGTGAGTTTGTACGACCCCGGTAGCGGAAGCAAAATGAAAACAGATTTCTGCGCTCCGTTCTCACCGAGTTTTTGTTTCTTTTTATTTCTCTTTTGCTGGTTGGTTGCTTGGTTGCTTCTTTGTTTGTCGCTGCCTGGATATCGTTCTATCCTTACCAAAATATCCCATGAACGAGTTAGGTACGCAATGTGCAACGACGACTATGTTTCGGAGTGGAGGGACTACACCCCCTGCGGCGATGAGGAGGTCCTTAGGTCCCAGTATCAGGAGATTCGATTCTTTTCCCACCCGGAAACCAAAGACACGGTCATGAAGCTCGATTATACCGTTCAGCAGGTCAGCAGCTACCGGCCACACTACCACGAATTCGCCGTGCACTACCCCGCACGGTTTATCGACACGGTAAAGCGTGTTCTCTTTGTTGGAGGGGGCGACAGCATGGTCCTCCACGAGGTGCTAAAGTGTGAGTAGCGATTTGGTGTATGCGTCTTAGTGATGTCTGTTGCAAGTGGAAGCAATGCCGGCATCGATGTTTTTCTCACGATGGTTTCCTTGGCACTTTGTCGCTGTGGTCTATTGAATTTGCTTCGCGTGTCCACAGATCCATCCCTGGAACTCGTGGTCGGTTTGGAATTGGATCAGTATGTGGTGCGAAATTCCTTCCGTTATTTCAACACCCAGCCGCATTTTGACGACAAGCGAGTCGAATGGTGGTTCGGAGATGGCGCGAAGAGTCTCCTCATGCTACCAAAAGAATACTTTCAGTCCTTTGATCTCGTCGTGGTCGATCTGAGCGAGACAGTCATGTCCTTCCAGGTCACGGACAAACTTAGCATCTTCCAGACCCTCTCACTCTTGCTGACACCGGAAGGAATCATGCTGAAGAACGGTGAATACTATATGGGAAAGATGAGCCAGTACTTTGATTACACGCTCCAGTATTTTGAATACGATGTACCATTTATCTGCGACCAGGGCATGGTGATTGGCTCGAACAGTATCGACTTTTTCAATCGCACCATGAAAGACCACGGTGTCGAGTTGCTTGTATACGAGTCCCAAGACGAAATCAACGAGAAATTCAACGAGTACTATCGGTTTACGGAATACCGGAAGAACGACGCTCGCAAGCAAGGAAAATGCGTGGACACTGACAACGAATCCGACGACAGAGGAAGCACAAACGCCGGTATATTGATGGTCGTGGAGGCCGAGAATCTGACGTACAAATTTCAATCGATCGATTTCACGAAAGAGCTCCTCATGAAGACCCTTACGACCATTGGTTTTTCCACCCTTCCATCTGATGCGCACGATTCTTCGAATATTGTTGTGGTTATGAACGAGGGATATGTCTCCGCCCGTATCTTTCCCGAACAATCTTATGTTGCGTTTGATATCCAGCTCTGGGGCAACTTCCATCTCATGGAAAAGGCCAGAGATGGATTGGTGGAGGCCTTTGGTGGCGCCGAAGACTCCACCTCGTCGTTCCGGATTGTTACAGGAGGAATGCAGGGAACACCCTCCCAGGAAAGCGACCGACAGACTATCGGACCCCGCATGGTCAACAGCCGCAACTGCGAAGAGGATCCGCCCCCGGATTCCGCTACCACCGCAACGCAAAGCATCGATCTTGTGGACGGGGCCCTCGAAGCAAGCCTGGGCCTGGTCGAGGAAGGACCAGTGACTGTTGCTGTTCTTTGTGGAGCCGAAGGAGATCCCTGCAAAAGCATCGAAGTGTTGTCGAAGGCTTCCGACAAGGTGAGAAAGGTCGTGCCCGTGTACACGTGCACAAGCCTGGAGCAGAGCAGCGCTTGGTTTGCGCCAGATGTTTCCCAAAAGATGGCCGACTGCGAGGCAAAAATTGTAAAAACGCTGTCAAGCGACTCCCCTGACAAAAGGATTTCCATGTTGGTCATCGACGACAGCGCCGACCACATAATGGGCAAAGTATTGGTGGGTATCTTCACGAGTACCTGGAACCGAAAGAGACTCTTGGCGTCCAGCCGCTTTGTAGCTTTCGTAAATAATAGTGAAACATCGCACGCATGGCGGCGAAATGTGCTGGTGAAAATCAGGAAGCAGGTCAACTACAAGCCAATGAGCTTGGTCGATTTGGTACTGGAAGACACCCAGACATCGTCTATGGTAAGCATTCTATCGCTCCACGATCCCGACTTTTTCTTCCACCAAAAAGAAATGGTCGAAAGATTCAACACAAAGCATGGGGATACTGCCGGTGCCACCATGGAGGTCGAGAGTGTCTTTGATGGCCTTCCCGCCCCGCAACCAGGACACTTTCGTCCCAAGAAGTTCAAGGCGGACGACTACGATCCGGAGCCTGCCAAGGAACAGCACAAGGAACAGCTTTCGCTGGGCCGCCAGAGCATTGTGCAATTTGAAATCTCTGGCAATGGCCATGTTGTCACTGCGGAAATCCTTCAAAACGCGCTTCAGCGAGCCTTTGGGTCGAGCGAAAACGCCTTTGAGTTCTCAGCTTTCGAGAATAATAGTATTGGTGACGGATTGGTCGTCGTGGCGTTGTCCCAAGAATTGGCCACAAACGTGGTGGTCACATGGGACGGAAACCTCCACCTAAATGTCAATTTGTTTGCGAGGGACGTGCAGCCCCGACTCAGGCAGCAATTCATTGAAGAGTTTACTAGTACGCTCCGAATGGCAAAAGTGACACTTAGCGACACCCATCCGAGGGGCACCGGCCGCGTAGTCAGCTTTCCAGGCCACATCAATTAAAACTGAATTTATTGAAATGAATCAAAGCAATGACTATTGTAGACTCAAACCACCCCAGTGGTCGTATTGCGGCAGCACGGTGCATACACGTTGTCGTACCCACATGACAAACAACACACGAGTCTGGTTGAAACAGTCGATGCTATAGGTTCCAATACTGATTTATTCCAAGTTCACTTTATTCCTTTGGTAAGGAACAATGTCCCTACATTCCACCGTCTTCAAGACATCAAGTATCGTGCGATTCGAGGTAAATACTAGTAGTAAATTGTAATCACCCGAATGTCTTGTTTTACACGTAGCTTTTCAGCATACCAATAATGCTTTGGAAACCAAAGACGGAAATAGAAAAGGAAGTTTATATTATATCATAATTCTATGACAACGTACACTCGTACGCTTTGTTTATAGCTCAAGGACAACATCGGGGGCCGCCTCATTTAGTTTTTTCAGAATTTTTTCCTTGTCATTCGTGTCGACCGACGAAGAGGACAGGAATTGCTGCAGGGTTCCGATCTTGTGCATTCCATTTCTTCCGTCCCGGTAGCGATAGCTGGATTCGTAAACGCTGTCCCCGTCTGTGTACATTCCCGGTCGGAGACGTCGTTCCCTCCAGTACGCACCGGAAGAGTCGGTGAAGAAATGCTTCGGAGAAAAATTGAAGAGATTTCTAAAAAAAAGGCCCCAAAGAAATTCAGAGTAAGTAAGATGAGCCATACAAAACGAAAGGGAGGGGAGGAGAGGCTTAAAGCAGATCGGATGCCCGCAGCTTCTAATGGACAGCCAATCATCCGCCACTTAAAAACCAAAAACAGAACTTCAGGCCGTTGATTCAAGAAAGTTTTCTTGAAACAACGAAAGAGTACTTTAACACCCGACTTACTTCAATGATCGTTCCMGAGCTTCGTATTTTGTGGTCACGATAGGGACGTTGGTGCTCTTCATAATCGTTGAGCCGTCTTCGCCCTTTTCTTCGATTTGCACTTTGCGTCCCGTGTTGGTGTACTTCGCGAAAATGTCGATCTTGCCCCGGTCGAACAAATCTTTGACAATAGCTTCCTTATTGACGTGCACCAATCGAACAGACCACTTGGAATTCTCTGGTTTGGGGCGGGCGTGCCACGAAATGGGCTTGTCTTTATTGCTTCGATCCACAAGCCCAACAAATTGGTACTTGTTCGGATTCTTGGGTCTGCCCTCGGCGTCCTTTCCAGTTGAGGCTTCGCATTTGGCCACCGCGGCATCGTGGGCGCTTTCAATGAATGCACCTTCCGTGCGACGGCGTCGTTCGTCGGCGCTCTTGGCTTGGTTGACCCAATCTTTTCCGCTTGCGTCGAACGCATCGTCATCGATCTTAGCAATTCCGAGAGCGAGTTCTTCCCGAGCCGTCTTTTCCGCTTTCAGGCCCTGTGTGAAACGGTTTAGGAATCGATTTCGGGGCGTTACCATGGTGTGTTGTGCGATTGGTTCTCCATCACCATCATTCGACGAAGACGAACCGGGAATTTTCTCGAGCACCTCGGGATCCGGAATGGTCAGGGATTGCAGAGGCGAGGCAAATCGAATGTCCTGCATTGCCGAGGAGATCCCGGCAAGCAGCAGCAGAGCTAGAGCCGTTTTGTAGTTGTTCTTCGTCATGTTTTCTTGGTTGACGACAGGTGCTCAATGGTCGCTGCGTGTGGATTTCCTGTGATAAAAGGAGAGACGTGAAGTTGCTAGCGGCAGAGGATATCGAGAACGATGAAGGTAGGTCGACTGATGACAGACACGAGGGCACCTGGTCCGATGAAGAGAACTGTACTCGTTCGTAGTATTAATTCATGGTATCGTAGCATGCAGTTTTTGATATTGATATCTACGTTGATGGCTTCCAAAAAATAATCATAAAATATGTGCGACCTTCCATGTGGAAGATTTTGTTCGACCAAGAGTATTCGTGAATGGAAATCACTCTATTCTGTTCACGAATGAGATAATCGGTCAGTCCCGTTGGTCAAAAGATGTTTCTAAAATGTGGGTAACTTTTTTATGGAATGACCCATGTTAAAGTTCTCCAATATGTCCAATATGCCACATTTCTTGTAAAAAATTGGTTTGGTCCACTCCCAAGTAAAGTAACCCACAAATAGTTTAGGCCGTGCTTGAAAAAACAAAAAATAATCTTTAAATATAAAGTAATTGATTAAGAGTAATAGTACAAGTGTCCAATTTATGATTTATGAAGCAGAAAGTGTGCGTTGGAATCCGTGTGTGGTGTGTTGGCTGTTGTATTGTTGAAGGTTATTCCATGTAACACCACAACATGGTAGTTGCTGCTCTTGAAACGCCACTGCAGCATGATCGCAATCGATCAACCACACACTTGATTGAAATAAAACGAGTCGATGGCAAAAGTTGAATTACGCCGCTATGATCTTACGAATGAGCTTGCGCACCTCGTCTTTCTCCGCTGTATCTACATCCTTGGCGGTCAGCAGGGGCGCTAGGGCTTCGATGGCACCCTCGGCCATCATTATAGTTTCTTTCTTCTGAATGTTAGAGCAGGCACCGTCCAGAAGCTTGGTCGCCCATTCCCGGATGTTAGCATTGTCGTATGCAAATTCTCGTAACCCCATCACGCAAAGAGGTAGGACCCGTTCGTAGTCGGAAGACTTGCCAAAGAGGGTCTTTTCGTGACATCCATAAAAAAAGGAGATAGCTTCCTCGAGGAGTTCTTCGTCGCCATCACTAGAGGTAACGTCCCGCTTGAAAACGTCGAGGCAATGGGTCAGAATGTCTAATTTCTGGAACTCCTCATTGGTGACGTACCCGTGGTAAGTGATTCGATAAAACGTGTTGAAGACATTGGCAATCGTTTCGGCGGCAACCGGATGGTCTACCGAGCCTATCCGCGCTAACATCTGCAGGCCGGCGTCCAGAACAAGCATGGATAACTTTTTGGTCATTGCAGTTTCAGCGTTGCAGTAGACGTTCATGATGGCGTTCCACACACCCTCGGCGGCTTTGAGTGCCAGGGGGTGGTCCTTATTGGCTTCGTTGTACTCGTTGCTTGCCATCAACAGGGTTTCAATCCCCTCATATTTAACGACTACCGTAGCATTCACGACGGCGATGTCCTCGTTGATGCCAAACTTTCCCACGAAACAGACGTTGCAAATCACGTCGCAGGCCTTGTGGATGCACTCCATCAAAAACTCCCCCTCGCATCGTGGATCCTCGATCTGTTCCCTCAGAAAATCCACTACCTTTACTACTCCCCCGTAGGTCAAAAAGTGTTTTAGAAGATTGGTATCCTGGGTGTGAGCCCATTCGGCTAGCCGTTCGAGTGCGCGGAGAAATTCCGCACCCGAGTAGTGGTCCGTCGCCACGATCTTGCAGAGTTCCTTTGAAAGTTCGCGGTGCGATGGAAGGATGAGGGGATTTCCCGCTCTGTCTTTGTAAACACGTTTTTTGGCAGTCTTGTGTTTCTGTTTTTTTGCCGTCTTGTCGGCTTGCTTCGGATTTTGTGGAGGTCCTGCTTCGTCGGTATTGTCGTTATTCGGGCTCTTTGATTGCTCTTCATTGCTCTGTCCCTTGCTGTCTTCGCTATTCCGCCTGTCGATATCATCATGAGATTCTTCTTCAATCTTGTGAAGTACATCTGACATGAAAGGAGAGCTGCGAGTTTCTTGGCGATGGCGTTCCATGTCTTCTTCATAGTTGCTAAATTCCTCGTCATCGGAGTCGGAGTCGGAGAAGTCGTCGTCATCTATTATGTCGCGTTGTTGGTTGCTACGAACAATATTGTAAAGATTATGGTCGCTTTGTTGCTTGCTATGAACAATAATATGAATATCATGGTTTTCATCGTTTTTGGTGTTGCTGTTGGTGCCTTTGACATTATTGCCAGGATCACCGAAATCACTCGCCGGTATCGTCGGCGGTGGTTTTGGGAGGTCGGCAATTTTGTCGAGGCTCTTGTCGATATCGTTATCTAGATATAGATCGTCGTCGCTATCGCTATCTTCGACGTCGCTCATTGAAGCAGGCAATGCCTTTTCTTCCAATACACTTGGGTCTTCGTCGCTCGATTCAGAACTTGTTGGAAAAGCATCGTCGTCGTCGCTCTCCTTCTTAGCTTTTGATTTCGACTTGCTTCGTCTGGGGATGCGCCATCGCTTCTTCGTGCCTAAACCCATGATCAAAAATTTGGGTTACTTTGTTGTGTTCAATATGCAACGCTTCCAGTGTTGTTCTGTTGAATAAACAAGTGGTGCGGTAGAAGATCAAACAAGAACGAGAAGAAGGAAGGATGGATAGACCATTATTCTTGACGACGGATGCGATGGTATCACGATACAGGAATGTTGTGACGATTGATTCGTATTATCCTTAAGTAATAGAATCTCAGTAACTCTTAAGTAGGGGAATTTTTTGTTTTCATTAGGACTTCGGATTATTATTGTTGTCTCAAAACTGCAGGACTTTTCTCACTTTGGTCTTTCCCAATTGACTAAATTTCAGTTTCTTCGAAGATCTTCTAATAGAATGAATGACGTGACGTTCTTCTAGTTGAACTTCCATCTTTATATATCAATGAGTTCTACAGTGAGCAATAATAATCGGTGGATCATCCATAATAAAATCCTGCCAACCAATAAAAAATATTGTACAAGGTATGGTACCGTGAGTTTATTATTACTGTACTTCGTAGTAGTACTGTGAAGTACGGGAGAGCCCCCGATCGCGCGTTTTTTAATATCCGCGTTCCCCAGCAAGATTCCACGTCAGTGACAAGGGGGAACAGGGAATTCTGTTCCACAGAAGGTTCGCTATTCGGGGGCGTAATGAAATTTGATAAGGGGGGAATGTCTGAAAATAAAATTAATTATCGGCGAATTAAAAGTTTATTAATCTGATTAATTAACTTTATTAATCTGATTAATTAACTTTTTTAATCCCGGGAATTAACTAGTCAATTCAAAATGGTTTTCATCACGCATTCAAAACTGTACTGGGGCCTACGCTGGTCAACGCTAAAACTGCAGCTGCTGATCCAGCTGCTCATCAAGGAGCAAAATTGATCTATTTGGATGGATCCTAGTACAAAGCTGTGTAGAAAATCCTGTAGAAAATCGTGGATCAAGGTACTTGCCTTGCGATTTGGTCAAAATAGAAGGGTTTTGATTCAGCGTTCAAAATTGTACTGAGGCCTAGTGTCTTGACCTTTACCTGCATCCAGCACGCTGATCCAGCAAGCTAAACTGTTCTTTTTCATTCTATCGAAAAACTCCCCGGTTCAAAGCAACCGACCATGGGAATTGCTCCATTTCAAGACCTTCCACTCAACCTCTTACACTATACTTGGTATCAATCGATAGATCTCTTCCATTGTCGATTAAATGTCCCTTGAACTGTAGAAAACAAGCAAGTGTAGCCTATTTTATAGTGTGTTCAGTGCCAGCAGAGCTTCCAAAAGAAATCACCAGCACGACGAAATGGTGATAGATGAAACTACTGTTGAAGACACTGTAAGAGAAGTGATCCAATGGCCGCCGCACCGTATCTGGGAAACTGACAAAGCAATTCGTATTGCTAGCCTATTTGGTGCATCGAGTGTAGTTATTGCTGATATTTGGAATCGTATTCACCAGCAGCAGCAATTGTTGTCGGGAGCTGAACTTAAGCATCTGCTGTGGGGTTTGTTACTCCTCAAGGTATATGGCACATCTGAAGAAGTCCACTGTGCAATTGTTGGATGGCCCCATAGCGATACATTTAGAAAGTGGTCATGGTATTTTGTAAGAAAGATCTTTGAGCTCCAAGAGGAAGTCATTGTATGGGAGAACAGATTTCTTGGACAACCTCAATCAGCGACAGGAGAATACTTGCCAGCAGCAGAATGTATGGTATCGGTGGATTGGTTGGACTGCCCATGCTATGAACCTCATCCTTTCTCAACTGACATGTATTCAGAGAAGTTCAATGGACCTGCCATCCGGTACGAAGTTGCAATTTGCATTGAAACAGCTCATATTGTTTGGATTAATGGACCTTTTCCTGCGGGTACTTCTGAGAAAGGAATCTTTGATAGTGATCTTGCTAATCGTCTGGAAGAATGGGAATGTGTTGAGGCGGATAGTGGACTGAGGGGAACAATAAAGGGAAAGACCCCAAACCAGGGGATAGATAGTAGGCAAAGAAAACAGAAGTCTATTGTTCGCGGCCGGCATGAAAATATAAATGGGAGACTGAAGATCTTCAATGTGCTGAATGCTTCTTTTCATCACACTGAAGGGAGGAACAGGGATACAATGATTGGAAAGCACGGGATGTGCTTTGCAGCGGTTGCTGTTGTTACTCAGCTCAAGCTTGAGCTTGAAGGGGGTCTTTACGATGTTGATTATGATGTTTGATACACATGAGGGGATCATACTTTTGCAGAGGAACACGATTCAACAACAGCAACAACAGCATCGCGTTGGTCTCCACTAAGAGAGCTGGAATCAAGGAGTAGCTGTAATGGACTGGAGGAACCCCCTGGGGACTGACTTGCTGGCGTGGCGACTCATCCTGGGCCTATGAAAATTGAATCCTACTGGAGACGCTTGGAATCCAGTGAATCCAGTCCCCTGCTGGAACAGCTTGCCTTGCAGCTTCCACAGACGCTCGACGAGACGACTAGACCGATTCAATTGCACTTGAGACATACTTAAGAGGGGCGGATCGAACACAAGAGCTTGTCCATCTATAGCAACAGTACTATTTGTATACAGTTTATCTTTAGTAAGAATAATATCTACCACGAGTAGTTGCAATAGACTTGAGCAATACCCCAAGGGCCACCAAGCGGGGTCTTCCAGCCTTCCTGGGCCTACAGTTTTAGAATGTACTGTAGCGTGTCTGGAATCATAGGAACAAGTACTCGTTAATCAAAGTTGGATAGCTCTGATTTCAACTCATCAATATCTTGCAGCATTGTACGTATTGGATTCAGTTGTTCATTGGATAGGATTGAGTCGTCAACAGAGTTAAAAGAGGACATAGAAGGAGATGGTAGTAGTTCTGATGGGTCTACTACTAGTCAAGAAGTCTGCTGCATAGTATCGTCGGTATTGGTAGTACGAGCGATAGCTTTACCTATCATTAGAGTGAGGGGTCAGGAACAATGTTGTGAGTTCTTGCTGTTGTTCTAGTTCTTTTTCTGCTTCCTTCTCTTTCATCCATACTACTAGAATCAGCATCGAAAGCTACTAACAAGCCTGCTGGAGGTAAGGGAGGTCGTGCAGCAAATTCAAGTTGCTGCTGGTGAGCTAGTACTCTGTTGCGTCGATTCTCCTCTTGGATCTGATCCACAAGCCGACGCTGCAGTTCTTGTTGCTTTTGCTGCTCCTCCTCCTCCTCCTCATCCTCTTGCTGTTGCTTTTGCTCATCGATTCGTCTACCACTTGGTTCCTTACCTAGAGCAGCCTTTCTACCACCGACACGAATGCCTCTGCTCCTCTGCTTCTTCTTGTTGGGCATCTCTGCTTGTGCAATTATCTGAAGCACTTTGATGATTCCACCTGGTGGGAGCTCCTCTCCAATATCTAGATCATCCTCACTAACAACAACATCAACAACCTCTACATCAACAGATTCCTCATCGACATTCATTGCTGTATCAAACTCAATGGTAAAAGAATCTTCGATAGTCTTCTTGTTCTCGCCATCATCCTTGTAGAGCTTCCGGAGGTATCTTCGCATGGTCTTGAAGACACTGTGGTCCTTACCAAACTGATGCTTTTGTCCCCTCTGGATAGCAACATGTCTGGAAACTTTCTTGAACCATCGAGGCCACCGGATAGTGAGAAGAAGAGTGTGAGGATCAAGCCATTCAGGAACAATCAAGTCGGCATGAATTGCATTGTGCATGATGATTCTAATCATCGTGTAGACACTGTCCTCATAGTCTTCATCAGATGAGTCATCGCTATCTCCAGTGTCTTGGTTGTCCCAAGTTCCAATGATAGTAGGATAGGCACTGCCTATGACTCTCACATGACTGCAGTCCCCAAGACTGAGCTTGTTTGCAGCCTCGGTAAGCTCCTCCATGGACATCTTCTTCGTCGTGGATGCTGGTGTCGTGGTTACTGGTGGTGGTACTACCTTCTTTCTTGAAGCAGAGGAGCGTGGTGCACTGATAGGCATGTCCTCTTGTCTTTGTTTCTTGGTGGGTGTTGGTGAGCAGAACTCTGGTGAAAAGAGGACCTGCTTCTTGTTCTTAGTACTTGGTGGAGTAGAGGACCTCCTTCGTCTTGTCGGTGGTGGAGAGGAAAAAGCAGCAGCACCAGAAGCTAATAAAGCAGATGATGGAGTTTGGGGAACACCTTCAACGGTTGGCTCTGTTATGTAGAATCGGGGAATATCAGCAAGCTTCTCTGCAAGAAAAGCCAGTTTCTAGTAGGAGTATTGTTAGCAACAGGAGCATCGTCGACAGCAGCAACGACAGCATCGTCAACAGCAGCAACGACAGCATCGCAACGATAGCATCGTCGACAGCAACAGCACCGCCAGCACCAATTGCTACTTACTTTTTCTCGGTTGTAGAATCCACTGCCAGTTTTCCAATGCTCATATATCACTGGATAATGCCTCCACTGTTCCCTTGAACCGGATTTTTTGATATCCCAGCCCTGTTGTCCTCCTGTGTTCAGATAAGTCCAATAGTAATACACTACGAGTTGCTCTACAGCAGATAGATTATTGTATGATACCTCTGGATCCTGATCTTTCTTTATCTTGCTATGGGATCCAAGAGTCCTTGCCATTGTCACCACAGCACTGCTTGTTGTAAGAGTGGCTCTTTTGACTCCTAAGAGGTGCAGCTGGATTACACAGTGTTATCGCGGGGGACAAGCAAAAAAGAAAGTTAAAAGGGGAGTATTGCTTACTAGGACCGGCCCACGATTGATTGAGTGAGCTTTGGTGGGACCGAGGACCGGTCTGCGCGTGCTTTGAAAATGATATTCTGTCACTATAGCCAAATCCATTGAATATAATATAGCTAGATAGAAAAAATTAATTAATCTCAGTAATAAAGTTAATTAACTTGATTAATAAACTTTATTATTGGCGAGTTAAAAGTTAATTAATAGTGACGTTGGTCTTCCCCCAAAGACACAATTTCCTATGCACCAAAAACAAAATAGTGTTCTTCTGGTTGGAGTTTCCCGGAGCGCCCGGCGCGTGTGGTCTCTTTCAACAGCCAATCCCGTGAATATATTAAAAAACGCACAATCGGGGGCTCTCCGGTAATATTTACTTCTTGAAGTAAATATTTTTTACGTAGTAGTAGTTGTCAACCATGAAGGCAATACAGACATTTCGTATGAATGGAATAAAAGAAGTGATCTTTGTTCAGCTTTATTTTCTATTTTCTGTACTACCAGCAATCCTATTATTACCTTGTGAAAAATGGRAAGATGCCACCATTTGCAGCCAGCAGAACTACTACTACTACTAGTAGTACTAATGTCATAATAATACTAGTAGTAGTACTAGTACTAGTAGCCAGGAGCAGTACTTCTTCTAGCACTAGTAGTAGCAGTAGCAGTAGCAGTAGCAGTAGCAGTAGCAGTAGTAGTAGTAGTAGCAGTAGCAGTAGCAGTAGCAGTAGCAGTAGCAGTAGCAGTAGCAGTAGCAGTAGCAGTAGCAGTAGCAGTAGCAGTAGCAGTAGCAGTAGCAGGGACGTTGGGAAACGGCTCATAACCAGATACTTTGAGCTACTCAACGTACGGCACAGCTACTGAGTCACGTGCCTACTCATAACCGGATACTTTAAGCTACTGGACCTACGGCCCAGCTACTGAGTCACGTGCCTAATGAAATATAAGCCGATAAAGCGGTAAATGAAGTAGCGTACAATTCTCTTAAGTAGCTCAAAAGTAGCTTTAAAGCTACTTTTACTAAGCTACTTTAAAGCTGCTTTAAAGTAGCTTAAAAGCTACTTTTAAGCTACTTTAAAGTAGCTTTTCGGTAGCCGTTGGATTACGAATCGTATATATATATATATATATTAACGTATAATTATAATTGAATATATATATTCATTAACGAACAATCATAATTGAATATTGAAAATATCTGGTACGAGACAATTTATATCATACGTACGTACGTACGTACGTTCGTACCGGTACGTACTGGGTGCAGAGCAATACCGATACACTCCAGTACGTACCGTACGGTACGAATAGTACTGTACGAAGTACTATTAGTGATACCGGTACAACTACTACTAGTAGTAGGTGAAAAATTGAAATGGTTTGAGAAAAAGAAGTAGTAGTAGTTTAGCAGAAGTAGATCTAGTACTGAAATTACAACAACTACTAGTATTACTTTTTCWGCTACTACTTCTGTTTTTCATATAGTAGTACTAGTAATAGTAGTACTAGTACAACTAGCTAGTATTGAAATAGTACCACTAGTTTGAGAAAAAGGAATACTAGTAGTTTAGCAGTAGTAGATCTAGTACTGAAATTACAACAACTACTAGTCTTACATTTTCTGCTACTATTTCTGTTTTTCATGCAGTAATAGTACTACTGTAGTAGTACTAATTATAGTACTGATTTTCATATAGTACTAGTAGTAAGCTAGATATACTAGCTCTAGATGATATAGCTCTTATACACCAAGCAATACACCAAACAATACAACAACCAATACAACAACCAATACAATAACCAATATACCAAGCAGTAACTAGTAGTATTGAGAATGTAGCTCAGGCTGTAGCTTACTACTAGGCTGTATCTAGATATAGCTCTAGATATAGCTCTAGATAGCTCTAGATATAGCTCTAGATATTGGTGATAGTGATGCTGATATCTATTAGTACAACTGTGWGAAAAATTGAAATAGTTTGAGAGCAAGAAATACTAGTAATTTAGCAGAAGTAGATCTAGTACTGAAATTACAACAACTACTAGTATTACTTTTTCTGCTACTACTTCTGTTTTTCATATAGTAGTATTAGTAGCAGTACAACTATGTAGAGCTA